>JZKD02S1809467.1:0-10706 GCA_000966675.3 Picea glauca | reverse complement strand
TGCAACACATATTTATCCATGGTAATCTTCAAATCTTTAAAAGTTTGAACATTCTCACCCTCAACCTATGTGCTTTGAATATTCTTTGTTGGAACTTGCAATCTATTAACCAACTGAACATTGATAAAATTATGCATGCAACTAGGGTCAATAGAAACAATAATATTTTCTTTATGAATACAACCATGAACCTATAATATAGATTTTTCACATGAAAATAAACTCTTGGTTCTCTCTTTATCCTTATTTTCTCCATGAGACAACTTGTTTAACAATATTTTTTCAAATTCTCCATTGGAGAGTGTCATCATCTCCTTATAATCAAGTGATTTCCACCAAATGGCAACATCACCTTGCAATTTGAGATCTACCCAATGGGGCCAATTCTCTTCCCATGCTGACTTTATTTCCTTAATGAATGATTCAATACTAGGGCCATCAAATTTCCCTGTAAAATACATCTTGCTATGAAAAACCCCCAAAAATAGAACAATAAGTTATGATAGAAAATTGCAGTTTTTTCCAGAAAAACCCTGAAAAGTTGTTGAATTTAAAATGCTCATAACTTTACTTCCCGAACTTTGTTTCGGTTGATGTTTTTTTTGAAATTGGGTATTTTTCCAAGAGGAATTAAAATACCCAATTTGTTTTTCCAAATTAATTTTTTAAATCTTCATATATGAACCTGAAGTGCGCTGCCACCTTTTTCTTCCCTAGAAAAAATTCTGCAAAAAGACAAAACAAATCTTCCCTTCTTTCGCCAAGGAAAGTGCTCTAATACCAATTTTTAAGTACCTATACCGGATCTGAAAATATACTTCAAGAATAACAAGAATAAACCATAAACCATTCACCATAACATGAAAACAACAAATAGAGAAAATCCTTGGGGTAGGGTAACACCATATATTAATCCTTATGGAAGGATAAAACTCCCCAAGCAATCCTTGCTTGTATAATCACAATATTCTTCACTATGTTTCATTACATTGCCTACACTTCTTTATATAGCTCTCCCTATGTCCTAGGAACCTTCTAGAGAGCCTTCTCACATTTATTACATCCAACTACCATAGTGTTCCTTTATTAATATAGTGGACCTAGTCCACCTTACATTGAATGACTACATTCTCATATATTAAATGACTTCCACTAATAACACATAACTACATTTCCATTGGGTACCTCCCCAAGTAATCCATATTACCTCCCTAGGTATACTACACCTTTGTCCTAATATATCTATGAACTTTGAACCCTTTTGAGTCTGAATTTTTGGCCTATAGTACTTTGATGTTACATTTTAAACCCTTGAAAATTTCATAGTCTGAACCTTCACTGATAAATCGTTATAACACAAATAATGAAATGGATTGTTTAAGACAAATTTCAGTACTAGTAAAAATACCAAATGTCCACAAGAGAGATCTCAAAAATTACAACGATTCAATTTCTAAAAAAAAAATCATATGTTATTCTATATGTTTCCTTAGGATTCCAAATATTTTAGATTCTGAAACTACACCAAAATTATTTTATAGTGAAAATAAAAAGATGACTCCTTTGAGACTAATTTCAAGACTAGTCAAAATCCCCAACTTACACAGAACATATCCCTAAAACTGTAACGACCCACAACTTGTAATTTGTGCTCAACATACTTCACTATGTTGTATTGCATCCAAAAAAGTTTACTCTCTGAAATTGATGCAGGGATTTATGAGGATCATAACTTTTGACTCGGTTATCCGTTTGGGTTGAAATTTTACAGGGATTTTCATCTTGAAGAGTTTACTTTTGTTTCAATTTGATCCTTCATATCGAACATTGTTTTGACACTTTTCTGGGGCCAAATTTCTTCATATAAGGCCTTAAATTGGGGTTTTAGTGTTTTTACAAGAATTTTTAAATTAGTAATTATCAGTTATCTCTTAGTGTATGCACCTAATCAGAAAAGCGAGTTGAAAAATACTGTTGCTCTAGTTATCTTTGAGTTATTGGTCAATTTTAGATTCATCCAATAATTTCCTAAAATTAGTTGTTTTTCTAAAATTAGTTTCTTTCAAAAATCTCAAATAGTAGTTATAAGGGTTTGAACTTCAATTATAATAGTTCGGATGGGGAAGGAATAAAATGTATTTATTTTCCATTCTTGTGTGTTTTTGTGGTTTTTTAGATCTTGTAAATGAATATGAGTTCATTGGCTACATTATCTAGTATCAGAGCAGGAATATAGATGGAAGAAGAAGAGGAATATAAGGCCTTGCTCAAATGCGCAGAGATATGAAAAACCTCCAAAGACAAGTAACAGATCTTACAAACATGTTGGATAGTCAGAGAATAATACAAAGAGAAGTTTCTGATGAGGAGACAAACCAAGGATATGTAGATGAACATATAGAGCATGAAGAAGAACAATTAGAGCACACAAATTTTGAAGAAAGGATGCTTAAGGCTCTAGAAGGGAGAAATGATGGGATCAAAATGGAAGTTTCAGAATATGCAGGGAGTCTTAAACTAGAGGAGTTAATAGATTGGATGAATGACATGGCATTAATTTTTGAATGGAAGCCTATGACAAAGGAAAATAAAGTGAAATTTTCATGCACCAAGTTGAAGGTTCACACCATGATCTGGTGGGATCATGTGCAGAAAGACAAAACAAAAAAAGGAAGATGCAAAATTAGGACCTGCAATAAGATGGAAAGAAATTATCAGAAAAATTTCTTCCTTTGGACTATTCCCAGACCATTTTTCATAGATTTCAGAACTTGAAGAAAAACCTATCCACCATGGATGAACTCACAAAATAGTTTTATCAATTGTCCATTTGCGTGGATCACTAGGAAACTGATGAGCAACTGAATGCAAGGTATGTGAATTGCATAAAATTTTCTATTCAAGATGAACTGAGCATGCATAGGGTTCACAACGTGGAAGAGGCATACCGATTATCCTTAAAGACCGATGAAAAAAAAAATCGACAATTTTCTCAAAGGAATATAGGAGACAAGAGGGGTACATTGTCTTCCTCACATGGTGGTTTAAACTATGACATAGGCGAATCATCCCAAGGAACTGAGAAAGAAGAATATACTCAACAAGGTAACTTGACTCAACCACGAGGAAGAATATTTCATAGGGGAAAAGGTTAGGATGGTGGCAGAGGAGGAACTTATGTGTGTTTGAGGTGTAGTGTAAAGGATCATCGAGCATTTGAATGCCCAAAATTTAACATGCATGAGTCGAAGCAAGGACAACATGAGCCTAGTTTAACCTTGGTCCAAGCTAAGAATGAAGAAGGAGTTGAATATTGTAGTGTTATGGCCAATTTATTTTATTTTATTTTTGTTTTCTTGATGTAATGTGAAACAAATTGCCAAACTAATTAATTTCATCAGACTACTTATAGAACATGTAATAATAATTCTAACTATGTCATGTAAAACAATAAGACAACACTATAAAGCTCCAAATATCTTATTGCAATTAAACACTCATATCAGAGACACATTGGGAATAACTCTAGTAAGTCAAACAATAAGCAAGGTAAATGGGAACCTAATATACTGTTTGAGTTCAATGATCCCATTTTTTATATGCAACTCCTGTAGGTGCTATTGTGTTGCAACGACCCCACAAATGACAGTTTATTCTTTTAATTTGTGTTGTTTGTATGTGAGATTGTGAAACAATCAAAGAGTATGGCGAATCTATAGATAATGAAATACAACATCAAGGAATTAACAAAAATATCATTGTCCAGAAGTAAGATACACAACCTACTCTGCTTTCAAACCATTCTATAGAGATAATGTGCCTTTCCCACATTCAAATCGACCCCAACCAACAATAATTTGGTCTAGAAATGATGGACAACCTCCTTACATTCAGTTTCATGTTTATTGCACCCTCCAGACAATGATATCAGTCCATAAAGGAAGTAAATCAAGTCAGTGGTAAGCAACTTGACCTCTCAGACAAATGGTGTGCCCATCCAAGATTATTTCAGTCTCTTTCCCCAAGATAAAATGCACCCAATTTCCAAGGAATGGGACCAAAAAGAGAGGTAACACCCAACAAGTGAAAAATATCTCTTTCTAATCATGCACATGACCCCCTTGGTCACTAAACTCGCCCAACAAGGTGGATATATCATCTTTGTGAAGAAAAAAATGTCCAACCTTAACAAACTCAGCTGCCATAATAAAAAACCAGCCTCAGATACAAAAAATCCGTTGCTCAAAGATGAGATAGTGATCTGCATGAAACATACTAAAGAAACCTCTGTGATCTCTTCCCCAAAATGAATAAATAGGGTGGATGGTCTCACCACCAAAGCCAATCCCTAGAAATTCCTCCCAGGGTTTTTGTCCCAAGAGTTTCAAATCCACAATGAGATCTCTCAATGAGAAATTAGAAAATGCCAATGCCAGAATGAGAGAGGGCGGCCTCGTTTTNAAAACAAATCTTCCCTTCTTTCGCCAAGGAAAGTGCTCTAATACCAATTTTTAAGTACCTATACCGGATCTGAAAATATACTTCAAGAATAACAAGAATAAACCATAAACCATTCACCATAACATGAAAACAACAAATAGAGAAAATCCTTGGGGTAGGGTAACACCATATATTAATCCTTATGGAAGGATAAAACTCCCCAAGCAATCCTTGCTTGTATAATCACAATATTCTTCACTATGTTTCATTACATTGCCTACACTTCTTTATATAGCTCTCCCTATGTCCTAGGAACCTTCTAGAGAGCCTTCTCACATTTATTACATCCAACTACCATAGTGTTCCTTTATTAATATAGTGGACCTAGTCCACCTTACATTGAATGACTACATTCTCATATATTAAATGACTTCCACTAATAACACATAACTACATTTCCATTGGGTACCTCCCCAAGTAATCCATATTACCTCCCTAGGTATACTACACCTTTGTCCTAATATATCTATGAACTTTGAACCCTTTTGAGTCTGAATTTTTGGCCTATAGTACTTTGATGTTACATTTTAAACCCTTGAAAATTTCATAGTCTGAACCTTCACTGATAAATCGTTATAACACAAATAATGAAATGGATTGTTTAAGACAAATTTCAGTACTAGTAAAAATACCAAATGTCCACAAGAGAGATCTCAAAAATTACAACGATTCAATTTCTAAAAAAAAAATCATATGTTATTCTATATGTTTCCTTAGGATTCCAAATATTTTAGATTCTGAAACTACACCAAAATTATTTTATAGTGAAAATAAAAAGATGACTCCTTTGAGACTAATTTCAAGACTAGTCAAAATCCCCAACTTACACAGAACATATCCCTAAAACTGTAACGACCCACAACTTGTAATTTGTGCTCAACATACTTCACTATGTTGTATTGCATCCAAAAAAGTTTACTCTCTGAAATTGATGCAGGGATTTATGAGGATCATAACTTTTGACTCGGTTATCCGTTTGGGTTGAAATTTTACAGGGATTTTCATCTTGAAGAGTTTACTTTTGTTTCAATTTGATCCTTCATATCGAACATTGTTTTGACACTTTTCTGGGGCCAAATTTCTTCATATAAGGCCTTAAATTGGGGTTTTAGTGTTTTTACAAGAATTTTTAAATTAGTAATTATCAGTTATCTCTTAGTGTATGCACCTAATCAGAAAAGCGAGTTGAAAAATACTGTTGCTCTAGTTATCTTTGAGTTATTGGTCAATTTTAGATTCATCCAATAATTTCCTAAAATTAGTTGTTTTTCTAAAATTAGTTTCTTTCAAAAATCTCAAATAGTAGTTATAAGGGTTTGAACTTCAATTATAATAGTTCGGATGGGGAAGGAATAAAATGTATTTATTTTCCATTCTTGTGTGTTTTTGTGGTTTTTTAGATCTTGTAAATGAATATGAGTTCATTGGCTACATTATCTAGTATCAGAGCAGGAATATAGATGGAAGAAGAAGAGGAATATAAGGCCTTGCTCAAATGCGCAGAGATATGAAAAACCTCCAAAGACAAGTAACAGATCTTACAAACATGTTGGATAGTCAGAGAATAATACAAAGAGAAGTTTCTGATGAGGAGACAAACCAAGGATATGTAGATGAACATATAGAGCATGAAGAAGAACAATTAGAGCACACAAATTTTGAAGAAAGGATGCTTAAGGCTCTAGAAGGGAGAAATGATGGGATCAAAATGGAAGTTTCAGAATATGCAGGGAGTCTTAAACTAGAGGAGTTAATAGATTGGATGAATGACATGGCATTAATTTTTGAATGGAAGCCTATGACAAAGGAAAATAAAGTGAAATTTTCATGCACCAAGTTGAAGGTTCACACCATGATCTGGTGGGATCATGTGCAGAAAGACAAAACAAAAAAAGGAAGATGCAAAATTAGGACCTGCAATAAGATGGAAAGAAATTATCAGAAAAATTTCTTCCTTTGGACTATTCCCAGACCATTTTTCATAGATTTCAGAACTTGAAGAAAAACCTATCCACCATGGATGAACTCACAAAATAGTTTTATCAATTGTCCATTTGCGTGGATCACTAGGAAACTGATGAGCAACTGAATGCAAGGTATGTGAATTGCATAAAATTTTCTATTCAAGATGAACTGAGCATGCATAGGGTTCACAACGTGGAAGAGGCATACCGATTATCCTTAAAGACCGATGAAAAAAAAAATCGACAATTTTCTCAAAGGAATATAGGAGACAAGAGGGGTACATTGTCTTCCTCACATGGTGGTTTAAACTATGACATAGGTGAATCATCCCAAGGAACTGAGAAAGAAGAATATACTCAACAAGGTAACTTGACTCAACCACGAGGAAGAATATTTCATAGGGGAAAAGGTTAGGATGGTGGCAGAGGAGGAACATATGTGTGTTTGAGGTGTAGTGTAAAGGATCATCGAGCATTTGAATGCCCAAAATTTAACATGCATGAGTCAAAGCAAGGACAACATGAGCCTAGTTTAACCTTGGTCCAAGCTAAGAATGAAGAAGGAGTTGAATATTGTAGTGTTCTGGCCATTTTATTTTATTTTATTTTTGTTTTCTTGATGTAATGTGAAACAAATTGCCAAACTAATTAATTTCATCAGACTACTTATAGAACATGTAATAATAAGTCTAACTATGTCATGTAAAACAATAAGACAACACTATAAAGCTCCAAATATCTTATTGCAATTAAACACTCATATCAGAGACACATTGGGAATAACTCTAGTAATTCAAACAATAAGCAAGGTAAATGGGAACCTAATATACTGTTTGAGTTCAATGATCCCATTTTTTATATGCAACTCCTGTAGGTGCTATTGTGTTGCAACGACCCCACAAATGACAATTTATTCTTTTAATTTGTGTTGTTTGTATGTGAGATTGTGAAACAATCAAAGAGTATGGCGAATCTATAGATAATGAAATACAACATCAAGGAATTAACAAAAATATCATTGTCCAGAAGTAAGATACACAACCTACTCTGCTTTCAAACCATTCTATAGAGATAATGTGCCTTTCCCACATTCAAATCGACCCCAACCAACAATAATTTGGTCTAGAAATGATGGACAACCTCCTTACATTCAGTTTCATGTTTATTGCACCCTCCAGACAATGATATCAGTCCATAAAGGAAGTAAATCAAGTCAGTGGTAAGCAACTTGACCTCTCAGACAAATGGTGTGCCCATCCAAGATTATTTCAGTCTCTTTCCCCAAGATAAAATGCACCCAATTTCCAAGGAATGGGACCAAAAAGAGAGGTAACACCCAACAAGTGAAAAATATCTCTTTCTAATCATGCACATGACCCCCTTGGTCACTAAACTCGCCCAACAAGGTGGATATATCATCTTTGTGAAGAAAAAAATGTCCAACCTTAACAAACTCAGCTGCCATAATAAAAAACCAGCCTCAGATACAAAAAATCCGTTGCTCAAAGATGAGATAGTGATCTGCATGAAACATACTAAAGAAACCTCTGTGATCTCTTCCCCAAAATGAATAAATAGGGTGGATGGTCTCACCACCAAAGCCAATCCCTAGAAATTCCTCCCAGGGTTTTTGTCCCAAGAGTTTCAAATCCACAATGAGATCTCTCAATGAGAAATTAGAAAATGCCAATGCCAGAATGAGAGAGGGCGGCCTCGTTTTTCCCTTTTATTTATCTGTTGACTCTTTTTCAACCCTTTTACCTTTTGATCAATTTAAGTGACGTTTCATATTCTTCCTAAGTCACTTTAGGCACTTTTCCCTTTTCTCCCCCTTTTTAATTATCTAATGTAAATTTTTTAGGAACTTTTCCCATTAGGACATTAAATAATTAATTAATTCCCTTCTTATGGACTATAGCCTACAAGAATCACCTAATCTACTGCGTCTAAGTCCCATGATCACTCAGAAGGGGACATGATAGTTCTCCCTTCCCAAGATTTCTTGTCCCCAAGCAATTGCAAGTTCAGATGCTGCAAAATTTGTTCACTTTCCCAAGTGGCATCTTTTGCAGGAAACTCTCTCCATATAACCAGATATTCCCCGATTACCTTGTTCCGAAGATTCTTTTTCCAAACCTCCAATACTTCCTTCAGAACTAGTACTAGCTTCCCCTCCTCATCGAATGGAGGAAGTTTTTTTGAAGTCGTGATGTGTTGTCCCAATTCCTTTTTGAGACATGAGACATGACAAACATTATGGATCTTACTCCCTTCTGGCAACTCGAGCTCATAAGCCACTTCACGAACTCTCTTGGTCACCTTGTAAGGCCCATAAAACCATGGATTAATTTTCTCTGCACCATTCTTCTTTAGAGAAGACTATGTATATGGATGTAGCCTGAGAAACACCGAGTCCCATATCTCGAAGGTTCTCTCTACCCTGTGCCTATATGCATATATCTTATGTTGGTTCTGAGAAATCTGCAAGTTATCCTTAAGAGACTTAAGAATGTCTTGTCTCTCCTGAATCCAATCTTTGGCCTTGGGGGCCCTACTATCCACAAAATCCAAGTATACAAAGGATGGAGCATCATATCCATGTAGCCCATGTCTTTTGTTGCCCGTTCACATAGTTATGCAAATACACTTCTAGCCATTTGTTCACTATCTCTGTTTGGCCATCTTTCCGTGGGTGGTAACTCGTAATGAGAGTCAATTATATACCTTTTAGGTTGAACAAATACTACCAAAAAGCACTCAAAAATAGGTTGTCCCTATCACTAACAATGTTTTTCAACAACCCATGAAGCCAATATCTCACTAAAGAACAAATCTACTACCTGTGTTGCCTTGTATTATGAGGATATGGAAATGAAATGAGAAAAATTGTTCATCCTATTGACCACCACATAGATTCAATCTCTTCCCTATGTCTTCAGAAACCCTGTGATAAAGTAGATGGATATGATTTCCCATTTCTTCTCTGGAATGGGAAACGACTGAAGTAATCCTACAGGGTAGGTTTTCTCTGACTTGTTTTGCTGACAAGTCACACACTCACACCCATGTCGCAATACATCATATTTGAGGCCCTTCCATGAGAACCTCTCTCTAATCTTCTTGTACGTCTTTAAATATCATGTATTCCCCGCTAAAGGTGTGTCATGCATGGATTTCATAATTTTCTCCTTTCATGTGGACTCTGAAACCAAGTATATGTCGCCTTTGTAGTAGATGATATCATCTACCACCTTATACCTGTCATCGTGTACACTACCATCCATCATCTCACATGCACCTTTGTTCTTGGAATACTCTACCAAAATCTCATATTCCCAATCCGTAGATATCTCTGATAACGAGCACATATCAGGTCTCCTAGATAATGCACCAGCAACTGCGTTGTTCTTTCCTTTGACATACTCAATATCGAAGTCATAGGTCTGTACTTTACTAAACCATTTTTGCTGCCTTTCGTTAAGATCCCTTTGCCCCCAAAATTATCTCAAACTATTGTGATCTGTCTTGGCCACAAACTTCCCACCTACTAAGTATTGTCTGAACTTTGCCAATGCATGCATAATGGTAACCATCTCCTTGTCATCACTACTACATATTGAAAAATTTACGATGACCACTTGCGATGAAAGTACTCTTTCGTCGCAACATGCAAGAGATTTTTTTTTTTCTAAATCTACCTCATGTTCGTCGCCATATCGACGCCTACAGTTTAACTGAACTGTAATGGTCAATTTTCATCGCATAAGCGATGAACCTACATTTTTCATCGCCTATGCGATGAAATTTGACCATAAAAATTTAGTCAAACTTTACCATTGAAAATGACCTAAAATAAATAGCTGTAAATATATATAGGTCACTATTGTCACAATTGTGATGACGGTGACCTAAAATTGTCCTATAAATATTTGACGATTTTAAGATGTTGCGACAATCTTGCTATAACAACGACAGTTCCGAAAGGGTATTTTTGTGCAGAAAAATGTCGCAGAATGTTGTTAGAGGTGGGGAAAAAAGTAAAGAGGGTGAAAAGGGTGATGGTAGATGTTATTGCCCTTGTAACAAATGTTGCCTCAGACGTCCCATAAGAATTTTAATAGCAACATCTACAAAACATTGTAGGAAATATGGTCACATTGATGGTGGATCGAATGAATATCGTACAATGGTAATTAGCTATATATTTATTATCTTTTTTTATTTTGTCAATTTTATATAAAA
>JZKD02S1809466.1:595280-615860 GCA_000966675.3 Picea glauca | reverse complement strand
TGGCAAGGGGGATGGAGTCATTAGGCACCAAATTCAAACATTTTGTTGGGTTTGTTGTCCATAACAATAATATCTCACTTGGATGTTAAACACACTAAGATGATTTAGCTCAAATTGATTTCTTATAAGATTTTATTTCACACTCCTATTGCCCATTTATACTATTGTACCTAGCAGTCCCATGTTTGACCTATTCATGGTCAGTAACTGGTTTATGTCATCTTAATTTAATATGGTGATTTACAAAAAAATCAATGTTGATGAGGTCCGTGTAATAGAATATTTCCAAATTTAACGAAATATGTGTTTACTAGAATATTGGAAATGACTTATATCTTTGTTGGATCCACTTTATACCTGAAGAAGACACACAATGGCCCAAAAAATTCCCTTTAGTTAATAACATGTAACATTTCTCATGGATTAATACCAAATTAGTTTCCTGGCATCTAATTGAAACGTTTTCTAAATTTTCTAATGCTTCTTGTTGTTGATTTCTCTATATGAGATGATATATAATCGATATATATATTATTACAATGGTGATTATTCCATATATAGATAAAATATGGTGACCATCCATGAAAGGATGCATCCCTTGGACAATAAATAACTATTTGTTATTAATATTACTTATTATATATATTATGTAATAATCAATAATAATATTATTAATTATTAATCTAGGAGAATGTATTCTCGATGTTGTCCAAACATCAACACTCCCTCTCAACGAGGGAGACATTATTCATCATGCCATGCTTGTCTCTGAAGTATACAAATGTTTCCCTAGACTCATGACACTTGTCTATCAGTCTTTGGAGATGCCTCTCTCCCACCTGAATCAAGGGAAAAATACCCCTGTAGATATCCCTCTGATCGAACTGACTCTCTCTGTGATCGGGCTCACTATGGGTCCACATGCGATAACATATGCATATTGAGTCTTTATCATTCCTATTCAAATCAACATGACTAAGTAAGACTACACCGAGGCCATTCACCACAAGTACACCATTGTGATTGAGTGTTAGATCGATGTTATATGACACATGGAAAGCACCTCAATTGCCTCGATTCCATATCACTCTTTGTCATGATCAAGGAAGGACTATTCCTGGGCCCATTTACCACAAGTACACCCTTGTGATAAATGTATCCTATCTCCCTTAGTCTACAACCCAATCTAGGAGAAGGTATGCATGATGCTTACTTGGGGAATTGTAGAAAAAGGTATTGCACACATGGAACTCCCATCTGGACTTCTAAAGGCTACTCCTTCTAGAAACATTAGGGTAAACTCCCCATAGTGTGTGATTTCAAGGTCAACTTCCTTGACATGGAATCATGTGCTCTCCACAAGGGACATGTCCTCATGTGCTCTCCACAAGGGACGTTGGGATATAATCCCAAATCCACTTATCCCTCTCAGATAAGTTTCCTCATAGATAAACTCAACTTAGTCACATAGGAGTACAATCTAAACTTCTAGAGGATACTCCCTCTAGAAACACTAGGGTCAACTCCCCATAGTGTGTGACATCAAGGTCAACTCCCTTGACATGTCCTCATGCGCTCTCCACAAGGGATGTGTCCTCACGTGCTCTCTAGGATGGACATTGGGCTATAATACCAAACCCACTTATCCCTCTAAGATAAGTGTCCTCATAGATCAACTCAACTCAATCATAAAGGAGTATGATCTGGAGAATGTCTTAGGAAGATGCAATCATTAACACTCCCTCTCGGTGAGGGAGACATTCTATTCCATGCTAGGTCTTTCACAGAAGTACTCAAACTTCTTCATGTAAGGATTTGGGTAAGAAAATTAGCAACGTGCTCATCTATATGAAGGTAATACACCAATACTTCCTTCCTCTACACCATGTTTCAGATGTAATGGTACTTTACCTCAATGTGTTTCAATTTTTCATGAAACACTAGATTCTCTGAGAGCTTCACACAACTTTGGTTATCAAAATGAATAATGATGGGATCCATCACATGTCTAAATAAATATTCAAGGATCTTCTGAATACACACTGCTTTGTAGAATACCACACACAATGCAATGTACTCTGCTTCTATGGTGCTCAAAGCCACATAAGTCTATTTTCTGCTACACCAGGAAATCATGGAATATCCCAAAGTGAAGAAACACCCAAAGGTGATCTTCCTATCCACTGCGTTATGTGCCCAATCAGAGTCAGTATATCCTTGCAATCTCATGTCAATACTAGAATTATATCTTAGACCATTTCCAATTGTGCCTCGCAAGTATCTCAACACATGCTTAGCAACAATCCAATGTGTCTGTCTCGGCTAACTCATTAATTGGCTAAGTGCACTCACTGCATAGAAAATATATGGTCTGGTGTTAACCAGATATATTAATGATCTAATTAGTTGTTTGTACAGGTTTGGATCAATCTCATGGGAATCAAAAGAATACACTCTTAGTTTCTTCATATTCGTCACCATTGGTGTAGCCATGGGATTACAATTCAACATCTCAAACTTCTTCAATATCTCAATTGTGTACTTCCCCTAAATTAGGAAGATATCATAAGTTCTCTTCCACACCTCTAGTCCCAAGAATTAGTGCATCATACCAAGGTTCTTCATCTCAAAATCAAAGGCTAACACATACTTTCATTCAACATTAAGGCTCTTTGTACCGGTGAGGAATAAATCGTCAACATAGAAGACCAAAATTAGGGACTCACCATTATCAGTATTGTAGTACAGGTTGGGATCAAAAACACTTTTGTTGAAGCCCAAACTCATAAGGTTTCCATCAATCCTTTCATACCAAGCACAAGGTTCCTTCTTGAGTCCATACAGTGCCTTCTTCAACTTGCAAACATGAGACTTGTTCTCATGTATCATGAAATTATCTAGATGCTCGATGTATACTTCTTCCTCAATCTCTCCGTAGAGAAATTTTGGCTTCGCTTCCATATGATGTAGTATCCAACCCATGGATGTTTCAAGGGAAATAATCATCCGGATAGAAGTGTAATGAGAATCATGAGAAAATGTCTCATGATAATATATTCCCTTCACCCAAGAGAATCCTTTAGCAACAAATACCTCTTTTAACTTCTTGATGCTCCCTTTAGCTATGTGTTTGATCTTATAGATCCACTTGGAAGTCACTATAGACTTCCCCTCAAGTCTCAAAATAATATCCCACACATAATTATTCATGATGGATAGATACTCCTCGATCATGTCATATCTCCATACTGGCTAACAAGATGACTCCTCATAACAGGAAGTCTCAGAATCAATGATGTGGCTCATAACTATGGCATAGCATGAATATATTTGAGATATATTTCTCTCTCAAAAGATACCATGAGGAGATTCATGTCCTTCTTCCTCCTACAAAGCATGACAATACCATGTAGGTCTCTTTCGACCTACTCCAATAACTCTAGGAACATCAAATGGAGTTATAGGATCAACGGGATCAATTGGATCAATAGGCTCAATTGTCCCCCTTTGAACTGTTGGAGGGTGAGGAGGACAAGGAACCATCTCTTCATGTCTCTCACTATCAATCTCCATGTGATATCATATATCTCTTGAAGGCTACCTCCTCCTCAAAGGTAACATCTCTGCTCACCTCAATCTATTTCTGACCAGGGATGTAGATCTAGTATGCCTTTGAAGACTCATTGTACCCCACAAATGTACCCTTTCTTCCTAAAGAGTATAGCTTGGTCCTTTTATCCTTGATTACATGAATGTATATTGGACACCCAAATATGTTGAAGTGTCCAACCTCAAGCTTTGATCATGAACTATGTCCATACTAGACATCTTGTGGTTCCCTCGTGGAAAACATGTCTAAGGCATATAGAGGTTCCCTCATGGAACCAATGTATTCCAAGACATATTAAGGTTTCCTCATGAAACCAGTGTCTTGGTTCCTTCATCTGACCATCTGAGGCACGTCAATATCAATTTTACATTCCCCCCTACTAGTCCACATAGGACCCTCCAAGGAGAATGTCTCACATTGTTTCCTCAAACATCAACACATTGACATAATATTCATATGATATTGACTAAGATGGTTTGTCACTTTGTCTCACTTCAAAGTAAGTCTATAGTGATCATATTAATTTGTTGATTCAAGGAAGTGTAAGCGACCACCTCTAAATTGTATAGACAACAAGAGGATTCTAAGATACGGTTGTGCTACCAAAATGATCTAATGGAACCCTCATACAAACTGGTGTCAATAGAGAAGATAATCCTCCACACTGATTTGGTGAATCCACTCAATGATCTCATGGTTCCCTCAACAATCTTGTGTGGCTTCTTTTCACTGCGATCTAGTGGAACCCTCATCTCAACAAACTTGTGCTTCAATTCTCAGTGATCCCTTCACATAACCTTTATTATTTATATGGATTAAATATTCAAGGTCGATGAACTCATCCCCGTTGGAATCCTTATTTGCCTCTTACGGACCATTGGTTTGTGTAGTACTCAGGTCACACAACACACCAAGTGCAACCCTTTGTCCATGACTACTCTCTTTTTCTATTGTTGATGGGGAAGAATAAGGATTTCTCAACTACATCTTTAATGGCATATGGACCTGTTTTGTAGTGGCGCAAAATGTGTGTTAGGTATCAAGTATAGTTTGAGAGACACTCCTTTCATCATTCAAGTTTTGTGAATGATTTTTGAGAGAAAATTATAGAGGAACCCTTAAACAATAATAACTCCTCTCTCTCTACTGCCATTAACTCAACACCTTTATCAAACCAGTCAATAGGTCACAGTAACCCACATGGGTGGCCTACGTGTTCTTATTTTTTGCAAAAAATAAATCATAGGAAGTGTATTGACATCTAGATTGAGGGTGACAATTGGCGAGAAGAGAACGACCACCAACAATGCAAAATGTGATTGTGATTCTAATCTATTCACTTTCTTGCATGGATTACATTTCTTTCCGTGCATGGAAACTGATCTATGTCATCCCATGTCATGCCATATCATTCATCATGCATGATGTTCATGCCCATTCCATTTCCATGGGATGCATTCATTAGAATGGGAGACATGATAAATGGATCTAGCGGGACGTAGCATGGTCTGGTGATCCTTCTAGTTCAAACCAATGAAAGGAGTGAGTCCCACTCCTCCCATGCACACCTAATGGATAGTCAAATCAAATGGAATCCCTACATGTCCATCTTCTCAGTGACATGTGACTCCTTCAAGGGGTTGAGTCTTTTATAAATTGGCAGTTATGTCTTGTACTACTACTGTGACAATTCACTTCGGCCTTGTTTCAATCTTGACCAGTTCCCCACTCGTGTTCCTAGTGGGTTCTTCTTCTACAATACTAGGAAAATGACTAGTTCTTATTGTAGGAGTCCAAACAGATGAATTTTCACTCCACATATTCATGGGGCGATTATGATAGAAAGTTTGAATGAAATTGGAATTAGTCCTCGGCGCTGCAAGAACTTTGTTGAATTATATGCTCAAGCATACTTTCTTTGTCACTTGATACAAACGACACTATGGATGTATGATATCAACTGTATTGTAGATGGTGCAGGTCTTCTCATCTCATTTTTATCACATCTTCTCTTGATTGTTCCATTGTTGCATGAATGTCTTGGACTTCATTGTTCACTAAGATGATTTGTTGTTCTCTTGAGTGTTGATTTTATTCTCATGCATGTGAGTTCACCTCCAGCACTCACACATTTCATGACTCGTCCATCTCTCACAAATAACAAATAATCTATTCTCCTACTCTCATAGTTTTTCAACTCACCGGTCCTTCTCGTGAGGCAATCAAGCTTAGTCTCGCTCTGATACCATGTTGATTTTTCTATATGAGATTATATTTGATCAATATATTATTACAATAATGAGTATTCCATATATAGAAAACATATTGTGACCATCCATGAAAGGATGCGTCCCTTGGATAATAAATAACTATTTATTATTATTACTTATCACTTATTAAATATATTATTTAATAATCAATAATTATATTATTAATTATTAATCTAGGAGAATGTCTTCCTAGTGTTGTCCAAACATCAACGCTTGAATGTATTTCCATAGAAAGTGAAATTATCCATATACACTTCTACACAATCATGGATAAGGTTAGAAAAAATAACTAGTAGAACACATTGAAACGTTACAGGTGCATTATATAAACCAAAAGGAAGTACTTTGTAAGCGTGTTTTCCCCAAGGACATGTGAATGGATTTTTGTCCAAATCCTCTAGAGCTATTTATATTTGGTTATAGACCGTTATACCCATTATATCTATCCAAAAAGGAAAATTATTTTTTACCCGCTAATATGTGTAATACTTGATCTATAAAAGGTAAAGGAAAACGATCTTTTAATTGTTATTTATTTAATTCCCTATAGCCCAAAAAAACACAGCATTTTCCATTTTTCTTAGGAACAATCACTAGTGGAGATACCCATTGATTGTCAAAAATTGGATATATAAAATTAACATTGACTAAATTTTGCAGCTCGTGTTTCACAATTTCTTTCAAGAGTGGGTTCATACGTCTCTGGGCATTCCTGACAGGCTTGTAATGATCCTCTATGTGAATATGATGAATATGTGTATTAGGGTGGATCCCATGCATATCGGTGTGTTCCCATGCATATGCACCATACTGTTTTTGTAATGTTTTGATTAATTTCTCTTTTTGAATTTCTTCTAGTTTAGAATTAATATTTAGGGTTTTTCCTTGACAAATTTCAATAGCTTCATTACTTGATCTTGATGTAGATGCACCAGAAGACATTGATCCTAAAATTGTTGATTAAGTATCCATAGTACAATGTTATTTAAAATATTTTTCCATGATATATATGTGATCAAAAGTGTATTTCGCCCATGATATTGAGTGAAATTATAATCATTAATAAGATTAATGATTTGATTTTCCTCAATATCATTCTTGAAATTCACAATTCAATCAATAGTTAAAATAGGTTATACCACTTCCTCATTTTCATTTAAATATTGAAAGCATTGTGTGAATTTAGATTTAGTTAAAGCTTTAGCTGGTGGTTATAGATTTTTTTTTTTTATTGAATCCCCATGGGCAATTGTTATATCCCCTTATCTACAACCGATGTAAGCATCAACTATAGTTAACCAAGTCCTCCCTACTATTAATGGCTTCCCCCCTAATTTATATATCAGTTGTAAAACCATGAAATCTACATGGTACTCCGAGGAATCCAAGGATACTATTATATCCTCTAATACACGTTCTAGTTTTATTTTTGATCTATCGTCCAATTGTAAAATTGTGGGTGTATTACGAAGATTAGACAATTTTAATTTATCCAACAATCATTGCATTGATTGTTGGTCCTACATGTAGACTCCTTGGTTGACAGGGCCTCTTTTGTTCAACAAAACATAAATTCTCTATATCTCCTTGAGTTCTTTGGTAGGATGCTTTGATTTCTGGTAGATATGGGAAGTTTTATGTAGCATGATTATCTGCACATATACCAAAATTATCAATGTTATTTAAAGGAAATTATTTTAAAGCGTGCCTTTTTTACATTTTGGAAAATGAATAGTTAATGTTGCATCCTCTAACTCTTTCTTTTCTTAATCTTCAAAGTGTCTAATTGAGAACCAAGAGTACTAAGAATGTGTGTTTTAAAATTGTCCAATAATTTTCCAATCTTTGCTCTACTTACCCCACCGGTGGCTGATTTGTTAACCCTAGAGATAGAATCTTTGGGTCCCTTACCATATTTGGAGTTTCCTCGAGAGATATGATTGCATAAGTCACAAATTGTTTAATACGTTACGTGAGAAATATCTCATTTACCCATTAAATCGAATACATCAATCCATTCATCTCTAATTCCCCTAAGTAAAATGAATTTTAAAGTATCCAAATCTAGATGATTTTGTTTTTATCTTTTAATAGTATAATGGAATCTTTCTAAATAATCTTCAAGAATCTCTTCTTCTTTGTGTCATCTTAAACATTTCCTCTCTCATTCCTTGATTTGTACAATAATCATTATATTTTTCAAGGAATGTTTTCCTCATCTCATCCCATGTTTTTATTGCATTTGTTCCCAAACCCATAAACACACATAATGCAACATCCTTAAGTGTAGATGAAAATTACTTCAATTTTTTAGCGTTAGAAGAATAATCATAGTTGCGACATAACATCAAATTCAAAAATGGAAAGTTTTTGGGCCTTTGGTTATCATATCATGAAAGTTAAACAATGTTGAAGGTGGTATGTTCTTCATTTGGATAGAAACTGTTGGATCCAATATTGGAAATCCAAATTATTTCTCAACAGTTGATGTATATGTTCTTTCCTGTATTTCTTCTCATTCATGTTCTTCACCTCTAGGTCCTATTTCTTCTTCTTGGTCACCAAATATTACTCTCGACATATTGTAATATTCAATAAGAATAGATTCCTCTTAATGGGTAGAGAGTAATGGTTCCTCAATAGGGTTTTATGGAAATACAATCTTTGGTTGACTGTTGAGTAGTTCTCCTTATTGAGGTTTTTCTAGAAGTATGAAACCTTGTTGTGAAGTTGATGGGACTTTTATTGTTTTAGAACTTCCTTCTCAAGATTTACCTTTGCCTTTTTCTTGTGTAATGAGAATCATTCATGTCCGTCCTCCTCTTGTAGTTATACATGTAGGGGGATGAGATGATGGTGTGGATCTTAAATAGTTATTGTTGCATCTTCTAACTCTTTATTTTTCTTAATATTCAAAGTGTCTAAGTGAGAACCAAGAGTACTAAGAATGTATGTTCTAAAATTGTCTAATAATTTTCCAATCTCTGCTCTATTTACCCTAAGGTGGCTGATTTGTTAACCTTGGAGATAGAATCTCTGGGTCCCTTACCATATTTAGAATTTCCTCGAGAGATATTCTTGCATAAGTCACAAATTGTTTAATAGGTTAGGTGAGAAATATCTCATTTACCCATTAAATTGAATACATCAATCCATTCATCTCTAATTTGACGCAAACGACACCCAAGGCACGCCTGCTCCCACCAGGACCTTCTTTTTCCTAGGCCCGAAGAGCTAAAATGCTCTTCAAAATCCCTTTCGGGACTTTATCACCCACATAACACTTCCTTGTGACCTCCCTCCTTGAAATTGGGAAATCGTACCTCGTTGGATCGTGAGTCCTACACTGAGGTCTCATAATCCCTGAAACCCTATGAAATATCCACTTCGCGCTTTCCCTACTTCAGTCGAGATTGATCCCGTCGGAAAATTGGCCTTTGCGAGATTCTAAAAAACTCACCTCAGAAATTCCCGATTCCCGATCCTCGATGCCACTTGGCGTCAACTCCCGGCAAGGCTTGGCCTTTCGACACCTGTCCTCCACTACAGGCCCTTTATCCTGTCAAGAATTCATGGATCGAAAGATCACGATTCCCATAATCAATAAACACAGGATATCCAATTCCCCGAACTCCGGTATGTGGCCACCTGTCCTCCACTCAACGTTGTGGCTGCGTGGTTATCGTGTTTCAGAGTTTCGCGATTCCTCCGATAGCAATTCGTACAACATCGTGAATCTCGAAATGCCGAAACCGGATGCACGTGCGGGCACTCTCCTCCACGTCACCCCTCCTCGTCACACTATCGGGTATTGCGTGATCGCGATTTCAATTGTAGTGTTTCCTTTGTATGGGAAAATCCTGAATACCGAAACCCGACTCTCTAGGACTTCTGGCGTGTGTCCAGTCTGGAATCTATGACTATAATCCTTTCAGAAAGTCGCAAGTCACGGTTTCTCCCTGTGAGAGTTCTATGTCACTGGAGACTCCGATTCTCCGATGAGTCAAGTCCCGATGAGCTCTAGTTCCTTCCCGGCATGCTATGAATTAAACCCGTGTGCATCTTCCACTAGAATCTGACAGCTATCGGGACTTCGCCAATCTTCCCTGCGAATCCTGACTGTCGATTTCTCCTCTTTGGAGATTTCTCGAAAATGACTAAGTGTTCCTTCTCGCACTTTGCCTTTCAAAGACTGTGCTTGGAACTCATTCTTGAAACATCCACGCACAACTCCCAGTCTTTTCCTTTGACGATACCATGAAGGTGCCACACCTCCTAATCTTTTCAACTCTGATTCTTCAGAGAAACCTGTGCGTACCCCTTGCGCTTGATATTCAACCACCTCAAGGGTTGAGCACTTCAGACTCTGTGCAACTCTTGCAACAGCAGTCTCTGATCTTCTTTGCTCATATTAACAACTGATACTTCTTCTTCAACCTGCACCTCCCTTGCACAGCTACAACAACCCAAATCAACTTCTGGGAAAATAAGAACAAAATTTAAAATATCGAGCCCTCATCAACGCACTCCTTGCGGATGAATTCGACTGCACTCTTGCAGGAATCTCCTGGCTCAGATAGAGAAACAATTGAAACTTATTCCCTCTCTCATTCATACTTCAGTTTAAACCCTGAAATCACATGCACAGCATATATAAAGCAAACGCATAACCAAAAAACAAACATTCATGAGCACATAAACCACATACACAGAGAAACAACACCAGCCATGAATTTGAATCAGAATTTCATTCTATTAATTCAACATCTGTACATGGGTGTTCTTCAAAATTTCGCTACTTGCTCTCCTCTTCTAAATGCTGCTAATGACTAATGTTACAACAATAAAATGAGGGTTTCTATATCCGTTTTCCCTCCTTCCATCTAATAATGCCTAATCTGGAAAATAAATCCTACCTACTTGCATTAAATCTATTAAATGCCTCCTATCTATTTCAGACAAGAGCGTATGGCTCGAGGTCTGATACAAAACAAAAGGTGCTCCTTCATAAAGGATTCATTAAAGACTCTCACTACAATCCCAAAGCACTTTCAAAATTTTGGGTTTGTTTATCCAGCTGGAATTTCGCTTGATGTGTTGGCTCGCTTGCTGAGTTGGTGATGCTCCTACATCATACTCCTCGGCTTGAAAACTTTTATGGGCTCCTATCCATGAGCTCCTGCACGGTCTGTCCATTCTTTTGAATCATTGCTTCTGTCTCCCAGATGGCATCTTCCACTGGGTGATTCTTCCATTTCACCAGATACTCGAAGTATTCTTTCCTCCTGGTCTTTTTACCTACCCACTTGTCCAGTATGTACTCCATCTGCGGTTTCTCTGCAATCGGCATCTGCTTCTGCCACTGGAATTCTGGCTGCTCATCACTTCCAACTCCTGCTTCTTCAGCCTTATATGGATATAAGTCTGAGACATTGAATTTCGGAGATATTCCGATCTCATTCGGCAATTCAATTTCATAAGCATCCTCTCCCAGTTTCTTGAGGACTCTGCATGGCCCAATTTTCTTCATCTTCAGCTTGTTGTATGTTCCCCTTGGGAACCTTTCCTTCCTCAGATGTGCCAGAACTAGATCACCAACTTTGAATTGAATTTGTCTCTGATGTTGATCCGCTCTACGCTTATGTTCTTGGTTTGTTTCCAACAATCACTGCTTCACCCTGCTGTGAAGTTCTTCCATCGCCTTTGTGAATTCTTTAGCGCTTGCGCTCTTGGTCATTATCTGCTCTGAATATCTCAGCTTAGATACTCCTCTTGGCTGCATCCCATATACAACCTGAAATGGGATTTTTCCTATACTCCTGTTGACTGAATCGTTATATGCGAACTCTGCCTGTGGAAATATGCTATCCCAGCTGCTATGGTGCTCTGTCACCAAGCTTCTTAGCAAGTCTCCCAGACTCCTATTCACCACCTCTGTTTGTCCATCCGTCTGAGGATGATAGGATGAAATAAACATTAAGTTAGTCCCCATCTTCTTCCAGAGTGTCCTCCAGAAATGTCCAATGAACTTTGTATCCCTGTCTGATACTATGCTTCTGGGTAAACCATGAAGTCTAACAATCTCCTTGAAGAACAGATTTGTGATATGAGTCGCATCGTTGGTCTTCTGGAAAGGAATAAAATGTGCCATTTTGGAAAACCTGTCAACCACCACAAAGATTGAATCATTTCCTCTTTGCGTCCTCAGTAATCCCAATACAAAATACATGCTGATTTCATCCCACGGCCTCTCAGGTATGGGTAGCGATTGATAGAATCCTGCATTCTGCTTCCTTCCCTTTGAATGTTGGCAAATTCTGCACCTGTCAACAAACTTCTTGACATATGTTCGCATCTTCGGCCAAAATTATGCTTCTCTTAGCTTTGCAAATGTTTTTTCATGGAAAAAATGCCCTGCTAATCCACCACTGTGCTTTTCTTTTAGTAGATTCTCCCTCATGGAGCAATTCGGAATGCATAATTGATTTCCTCTGAATAACAGCCCATTCTGGATCATGTAATCCATCCACGGGCTTCTATCCCTGAGAACTGGATTCTCAGCTGCTTCATATGCCTCTGCAAAATCTGCATCACCTACATACATGTCCTTAAAGTTTTCAAATCCCAATATCTTAACTCGAAACTCCTGTAGCAACAAACACTTCCTGCTCAAAGCATCAGCCACTTTGTTAGCAGTCTCTGAAATGTGCTTAATTACAAATGTAAAATTCTGCATATACTCTACCCATTTAGCATTTTTCTGGTTCAGCTTCTCCTGCTAAGTCACAAACTGCAATGCATGATTATCACTATACAGAACAAATTCTTTCGGGATCAAATAGTGCCTCCACTTCTTTAGCGCTTGTATGATAGCATAAAACTCTTTATCATACGTGGAGTAATTCACCTTTGCCTCATCTATATTCTCACTGAAATATGCAATTGGTCTGTCCTCCTGGCTTAAGACTGCTCCTATGGAAAAGCCACTTGCATCACATTTCACCTGGAACACTTTTGAACAATCTGACAACACCAAAACCGGTTGTTCGGTGATCTTTCGCTTCAACAGATTGAATCTCTTCTCTGCCTCTTCAGTCCAATGAAAAGATTTATGTCTTTTCTTGACTGTGTCCATCATTGCTGCGCTAATTCCACTGAAATTCCTGATGAATTTTCTGTAGAAACTAACCAAACCATGAAAACTTCTCACCTCGAAAACATTTCTTGGTGATGGCCAATTTTTAATTACCTCCACTTTACTTGGATCCATCTTCAATTCATTTGTCGATATGACAAACCCCAAGTAAATGAGTTATGTCTTCATAAATGAAGATTTCCTCACATTGATCAACAACTTCTCTTGTTGTAGCTTCCTCATTACTACAGCTAGATTCTTCATATGTTCTTCTTTCATTTTGCTGAAAATCAATATGTCATCTAAATAAACAATGACAAACTTACCAATGAATTCCTTCAGCACTTCATTCATCAGCCTCATGAATGTACTCGGTGCATTCGTCAAACCAAATGGCATGACTAGCCATTCATACAACCCTTCAATGGTTTTGAAGGCTGTCTTCCACACATTGCCTTCCCTCATGCGAATTTGATGGTATCCGCTTTTCAAATCAACCTTTGAAAAAAATTCTGCTCCACTTAAACAGTTCATCAAGTCATCCATCTGTGGCAATGGAAACATGTACTTTATGGTTATCTTGTTAATGGCTCTGGAATCTATGCACATTCTCCAACCTCCATCTTTATTTGGACTCAGTACCGTTGGAACGGCGCATGGACTTAAACTCTCCCTGATCAGTCCTTTATCCAGCAGTTTCTGCACCTTCCTTTCAACTTCTTCATTCTCCTGCGGTGTCAACCTGTACGCTGCTTTGTTCGGCAAACTGGCTCCTGGTATGAGGTCTATATGATGGCTCACGCTCCTCATCGGTGGAAACAAATGAGGTAATTCATCCACCACTATATCAGCGAACTCTTCCAGCAGTTCCTGAATTTCCTCCGACAAATCATCCACTCTTGTGCTGGTCAAAACAACTTTCGGTTTCCTGAGCACAAAGAATTGTGGATCTTCCTTCTTCTTTACTTTTGCCAAAAGTTCCTTCCCACTCATGAGAAGTACCCTGTTGTTCACTTCCATTTTCTCCTCCTTATCTTTTATCGGAAGTAACATGTGTGTTCTCCCATTCTTCTCTAAAGTGTACGTATTCATCTTCCCATCATGAGTTACGTTTCTATCATATTTCCATGGTCTACCTAGCAATAAATGACATACATCCATAGGAATAACATCACAGAGTATTTTATCGTTATATCCTCCTATCTTGATGTCCACTAAGCACTGTTTAGTGACACTCACCTGATGTCCCTTCTGTAGCCATGAAACTTTATATGGACTCAGGTGGTCAGTCGTCTCCAGCTCTAGTTTCTCCACCATCTCGGTTGAAACAAGATTGTCTGTGCTTCCGCTGTCCACAATAACCTTACATTTCTTGTCTTTGGTCTTGCATGTGGTTCTGAATAGTCTACTTCTCTGAGATGTGTCCTCCACCTCCTTCTTGGGTGTTAAGAGAACTTTACGCATCATCAATGACCTTTCATCTTCTACGTCTTCTGCTTTGGCAGCTCGCCTCTATGCCTCAGCGATGTGAGCTTCTCCTCTGTCCTTCTTCCTATCTAGACAGTCAACTACCTTGTGTCCATTCTTCCCACATGTGTAGCATGTGATGACTCCTCCTATGCCTCTTCCTCTACCTCTGGTACGAGGAAAAGTATTAACATCATCGTATCCTCCACTCTGTTTTGCCTGCTGCATTCGTTGTTCAGCGTGCTGGCCTCACTGAGAACTTCCACCTCTTTCGGTTCTTGTCTGAGGATTTTTCCAGTCATCCTTAGATTTCTGGAACTTATCTTGGGCAACCAACTTACCTTTCGACTGGCTCCTACCTTTGCCTCGCTGTGCTGGTTTTCGGCTTAGCTTTTCTTCTACCTTCAATGCCATCTGATATGCATCCTCAACCATTCTGATGGTTGTCATACTCATTTCATCCTGGATATCATATCTTAATCCATTCATATACCTGGCAACTTTTTCATCATCACTCTCTCGATGACCTGCTATGATATTGAGCTTGTAAAATTCTTCGGTATACTCCTTCACCGTCATCAACTTCTGTCTCAGGTTCTGCATTCTCCTGAATAGTGTGATTTGATAGTCCCTTGGGATGAATTTTGCCTTCATCTTTGCAATCATTCGATCCCAGCTTTTGATCTTTTGCTTGCCTTTGGAACGTCTATCTTCTTGAATCTCGTCCCACCACAATGCTGCATGTCCTTTCAATTTACTGACAACATGCCTTACCTTTTTATCCTCTTCGATATCCTCATAATCGAAGTAGGTGTCAAGAGCTCTAATCCAATCCAGAAGCTCTTCTACATCAAGACTTCCTTCATAGACTGGAATGTCCATTTTTGTCTTTGAGCTCATTCGGGTGATAGCTTTAATCAATCGCTCATTAGTTGCATCTTCGGCTGCAACTTCTCCTTGTTGTTTGGCTTCAACTTCGCCTTCAGAGTCACTCAGATCTCCATCATTGGTTGTGCGTCTCTACGCTGCTTCCATATCTTCTAATCTCACTCTGAGATCGTGTATCGTCCTTTCCATCTCTGTATTCTGTGTCGGCCTACCTCTTCTTCGCACATCCCTATCCTCTGGATCAGGTGATTGTCTTTCCCTCCTCGGTGGCATGGTGAAATTTTCTCTTTTCTCCCTATTGCAGAAAACAAAGAGTAAATCCCTCTCTGATACCACTCTGACGCAAACGGCACCTAGGGCATGCCTGCTCCCACCAGGACCTTCTTTTTCCTAGGCCCGAAGAGCTAGAATGCTCTTCAAAATCCCTTTTGGGAATTTACCACCCACAGAACACTTCCTTGTGACCTCCCTCCTTGAAATTGGGAAATCAGACCTTGTTGGATCGCGAGTCCTACACTCGAGTCTCACAATCCCCAAAACCTGATGAAATATCCACTTCGCGCCTTCCCTGCTTCGGTCGGGATTGATCCCGTCGAAAAATCGGCCTTTGCGAGATTATAAACAACTCGCCTCAGAAATTATTGATTCTCGATCCTCGATGCCACTTGGCGTCAACTCCCGGAAAGGCTTGGCGTTCCGACATCTGTCCTCCACTACAGGCCCTTTATCCTGTCAGGAATACGCGGATCGGAAGATCGCGATTCCCGTTATCAATAAACACAGGATATCCAATTCCCCGAACTCTGGTATGTGGCCACCTGTCCTCGACTCGATGTTGTGGCTGTGTGGTTATCATGTTTTATAGTTTCGTGATTCCTCCAACAACGATTCTTACGACACCATGAATCCCGAAATGTCGAACCCCGATGCACGTGTGGGCACTCTCCTCCACTTCACCCCTCCTCGTCGCACTATCGGGTATCGCATGATCGCGATTTCAATTGTAGCATTTCCTTTGTATGGGAAAATCTTGAATATCGAAACCCGACTCTCTGGGACTTCTGACGCATTTCCAGTCTGGAATCTATGACTATAATCCTTTCGGAAAGTCGTGAGTCGCAGTTTCTCCCTGTGATAGTTCTATGTCACTGGAGACTTCGATTCTCCGATGAGTCAAGTCCCGATGAGCTCTAGTTCCTTCCCGACACACTATGAATTAAACCCGTGTTCATATTCCACTAGAATCTGACGACTATCGGGACTTCGCCAATCTTCCATGCAAATCCTGATCGTCAATTTCTCCTCTTTGGAGATTTCTCGAAAATGACTAAGTGTTCCTTCTCGCACTTTGCCTTTCAAAGCCTGCATTTGGAACTCGTTCTTGAAACATCCACGCACAACTCCCAGTGTTTTCCTTTGACGATACCACGAAGGTGCCACACCTCCTGAGCTTTTCAACTTTGATTCTTCAGAGAAACCTGCACGTACCCCTTGCGCTTGATATTAAACCACCTCAAGGGTTCAGTACTTCAGACTCTGTGAAACTCCTGCAACAACAGTCTCTGATCTTCTTTACTCAGATTAACAAATGAGACTTCTTCTTCAGCCTGCACCTCCCTTGCACGGCTACAACAACCCTAATCAACTTCTAGGAAAATAAGAACAAAAGTTAAAATTTTGAGCCCTCATCAACTCACTCCTTGCGGATGAATTCGACTGCACTCTTGCAGGAATCTCCTGGCTCAGATAGAGAAACAATTGAAACTTATTCCCTCTCTAATTCAGACTTCAGTTTAAACCCTGAAATCACATGCACAACATATATAAAGCAAATGCATAACCAGAAAACAAACATTCATGAGCACATAAGCCACATACACAGAGAAACAACACTAGCCATGAACTTGAATCAGAATTTCATTCTATTAATTCAACATCTGTACATGGGTGTTATTCACAATTTCTCTGCTTTCTCTCCTCTTCTAAATGCTTCTAATGACTAATGTTACAATGATACAATGAGGGTGTCTATATCCGTTTTCCCTCCTTTCATCTAAAACTGTCTAATCTGGAAAATAAATCCTACCTACTTGCATTAAATCTATTAAATGCCTCCTATCTATTTCAGACAAGAGCGTATGCTTCGAGGTCTGATACAAAACAAAAGGTGCTCCTTCATAAAGTATTCATTAAAGACTCACGCTACAATCCCAAAGCACTTTCAAAATTTTGGGTTTGTTTATCCAGCTGGACTTTCGCTTGATGTGCTGGCTCGCTTGCTGAGTTGGCGATGATCCTGCATCATAATTCCCCTAAGTAAAATGACTTTTAAAGTATCCAAATCTAGATGATTTTTGTTTTATCTTTTAATAGTATAATGGAATCTTTCTAAATAATCTTCAAGACTCTCTTCTTCTTTTTGTGTCATCTTAAACATTTCCTCTCTCATTCCTTTATTTGTACAATAATCATTATATTTTTCAAGGAATGTTTTCCTCATCTCATCCCATGTCTTTATTGCATTTGTTCACAAACCCATAAAAAAACATAATGCAACATCCTTAAGTGTAGATGAAAATAACTTCAATTTTTGAGTGTTTGAAGAATAATCATAGTTGCGACATAAAACATCAAATTCAAAAAGGAAAGTTTTTGGGCCTTCGGTTATCATATCATGAAAGTTGGGCAATGTTGAAGGTGGTATGTTCTTCATTTGGATAGAAACTATTGCATCCAATATTGTAAATACAAATTATTTTTCAAGAGTTAATATATATGTTCCTTCTTGTCTTTCTTCTCATTCACGTTCTTCACCTCTAGGTCCTCTTTCTTCTTATCGGTTAACAAATATTACTATTGAAATATTGTAATATTCAATAAGCATATATTCCTCTAAAGGAGTATATAGTTATGGTTATTCAATAGGTTTTTATTGAAATACAATCTATACTTGATCGTTGAGTAGTTCTCCTTGAGGTTTGTCTAGAAGTATGAAAGCTTGTTGTGAAGTTGATGGAACTTTTATTGTTTTAGAACTTCCTTCTCCAAATTTCCCTTTTTTATTTTCTTGTGTAATGAGAATCCTTCATGTTCGTCCTCCTCTTTTAATTATACTTGCAGAGGGATTAGAGGTTGTGGATCTTATAGTACCACGTGATGGAGTGGGTGAAGTGGTGTTTGGTGTACTTCTACAACTAGTAAATCTACCTCTATTTTCCCTACATATTTTCATGCATCCTACTCATCATTATTTTAAATGGTTAAATCAATATTCACTATAACTCTAATTGTTTTAATTTCCACCTTCCCGTGCATGCATTCCCATGTGCATCTAAAGAAAAGAAAAATAATTCATTTTTGCCCCTCCCTGACAATGACACCAAAAATATCAGTCAGTCCAATTGTATGCACTTTGTTACATTAAATTATCAACCTGGGGATCGTAAATTGATGAAGTGAAATGAAAACTATATGCAACTACTAGTTTTTATCTAATCATGCAAATGGAAAGCAAATTGTTTAGTGGTTCAACTGCAGAAACAAAGTTCTTCTTAGCTGCAGAAAGAACAAAGTAATGATAAAAAATAAAAAAATAGATTTCTAAAGAACACATAAGTAATTCTAAGATGTATAACCAAAAATCTACTAGAATGTCATAATATTTCCTCAATCATTTAACACTGTGAAGTTCCCTATTGATCATAACAATCAATTATTCAATTGGTAGGTGTGAATTTAGTTACTCCTATGCAAAGAAAAAATGAATCCATTTTAGAAAACAAATAACAGAATTAAAAATCACACAGATCAAATAACTAAAAGCACAATACCATAAATGAAAGGAATAGTGTGCTCCTCCACAGAGGGCCCTCTTGATTTAGGATACGTTATTTAACTAAAATGTGTAAGGCTGAGTTCTATAAAGCAAATATTAATAACTCATGAATATGGAAGTAACTAGAAGATTATATTAATCAACAAACAAGTCTTACAATAATTTGATTACACAGTACAACAATGGTTACTCTCTATGAGGACATGATGATTGGTATTTATACAATGAGAACAGGATCACCCATATCCATATCATATGGATCTCTTGATACAATGCATATAAAATATCTCATGTGTATATAGTTAAATAAAATATGGATCAATCATGGATGCTTGGATTCAATCTTGATTATCCATGAATAGAGAAATTCATGGTAAGATTCATGAATTTATCAAATACAATCGCGCTCTATCTTGTGCCTTGATTTTTTGTAGTTGTTCTTACGAAATTATGCCACATGTACATGTTGATTGTAGCATTGACTTAGCCCATGTTCTATGTTGGGGGATCCATAGACCAAATGTACAAGTGGATTAGATTCATGGATATTTTTAATGCTTCCCACATGTCTTGGCTCCATCCAATGTTGACCAGAACCCTGTAGATAGACAAATATATGACAAAAACAGGTCTAAGTAATAGGATATATAACTATAATATGATTTTCTACAAAATTGAGAAATTTTGTAGATACTCATTATAATAATGATTAATTAAATGAATTGTGCAATAAGAAGTATGGAATTAACATAATAATAAACAATTTTAACTCTAACCCTCAATTTAATGCATACATTTTGTAGTTGAGCATGTTTAAGTGGAAAAAAGGAGTAAAGTGTTGTTGACACTCACAGTAGTACTCAGGGGGGGTGAATCAGTATTACATCAATTTTATCAATTTTCTTTTCTTTTAATGATTTAATATTATTTTGAAGTGTTTACTTAATCACCAATGCATACAGAAATTAAACCAACACAAAAAACACAGTACACCATAATTTTTATGGTAAAAACCAATGTTGGAGAAAACCACAGAACATCTTTATTTATTTTCTTCTGCAAGCACCAACATACACTTTATAATTTTACATCTTGATAGGAACCCACATGTTGCAAATAATGAGGACACCAAACCTTTCAGGAACCAACCTATGACAGATGATGAGGACACTAATCCTATCAAGAACCAACCTGTTACAAATGATGAGGACACCAATCCTCTTAGGAATCAACCTGTAGAGTGAGTAGAGTGAGGACACCATCTCTCTCCCTTGCACCACCTTGCCTCGTTGTATTCATTTTTCTCCGAAAACAATCCTTACACAACTAGACCTTTCTCTTTTTAATTAAAAAACCATATGATATATTTCCAATT
>JZKD02S1809466.1:578972-589249 GCA_000966675.3 Picea glauca | reverse complement strand
AATGCCAGAAAGTGCCCAAACATGGAAAAGTGACATATGGTTCCCTAGATATAAAATGGCACTCGTTGGTCACTTGTTGACCACTACCACCCTCACAACTATCAGGTTCATCCAGTAACTTGATCTTCTTCTCTTACTTGAAGCATCACCTTGAGTGGTTTTACACCTAGGCGTGGTTTGTCACTCCAGAGACTCGAAAAAGAAACAACAATCTTATAAGTTTTTTTCCACAATTAATTAACAAACATACAAAATAATACTTTATAGTTCAAGCTGAGAAAAATCACCACAGATGATATTGACAATCATGAGGGTGTTACCCTCCTTCATAAACCTAATATCTCAACAATGCCACCTTGCAGTAGTTGCAAGGATCAAAACATGAAATTTTAAAAAATGCATAAAATCAATTCCATTCATGATACATAAAAGTCCATCAACAAATGATCTCACCATGAATAACTCAAGAAACAATGGACAGTTTCTAGTAGGTGGAGCACTCGACTATGCAACCTGCTCTAAGGAAACATTTTATCTAGTATCCTTAGTGGATGGCACAATATGGTTTGCAATAGAGACAATTGGTGGGTTGTGTAGAGGTGTAGCCACTATGGATGCATCAGATGTAAAATTTGGTGGGGGTGGGTCAAATACAGGGGCATCCATTCTGGATGGACGTGATATAAAAGGTGGGGGTGGTGTATGGGTGAAACCATTGTGGATGTATGTCATGGAAAATATGGTGGGGGTGGGCAGGGATAAGCCCTGATGGGTGGTAAAAAGTATGGTAAGACCCTTAGGCTGGAAAGAGTTATCCCGAGATTTAGGGAGGGTGGCTAAGGACTAGACTATCCCTGTATCTAGGGGAAAATGGAGGAAGAAATGTTGGTGGTGGTGGGGAATGAAAGGGTGGTGGTACATGTGATGCAGGAGCATCTTTCCACTTTGATGGATGCTTCAACAAAACAACACGTTAGCATGCATTTGGAGATAAGGAAAGATATCGACCCTCTCATTTTTAAAATTTGAATTATAAAATTATGTAAATTTATGTGTAAGAGTGGTAGAATGTCAAATCCATGTCCTTGGACAGTTTTGGATGGGTTTATTAGAATGACCAACTATAAGAAGGTTCAGATTTGTGTCAGGTATGGATCTTTGTTTAATGTAATGAGTCATAAGATAAGGTGCCTTAGTTTAGCTGGTGATAGGATTTTAGGCAGTGGAGAGGATAATCTCGGTAGATCCCTTTTTGTAAAAAAGAGAGAGATTTTTTTTGGATCAGGATGAGAGTTTTACATTAGATTAGATTAGAGAATAATAAGGGAGAGAGGAGCCTAGAATCCGTTGTTGTCAGAGCTCTTGTACACAGTTGTAAACAGACACTGATATTAATACAAAACATTAATTTTTCCTGCAAAGGAGTTGATTGAGTGTATTTGTGAAATTGAATGAATGTCATCTATGTATGTTTGTATATGTTGTATATGTATGTTAGATTTCATCTGCAAGGATAGACATAATTTACTATTTGTAAGTTCTTTTGATTTTAGTCTGCATTCTTTATGGCCAAGTGCAAGGAGTGCATGAAGAAACTCTGTTTCGAGTTCTGAGAGAAGAGAAGTGTCCAGGAGAAGACACTCTCATAGTTATTGAATAATCTGTCGGCTCAACAAGGAGTGATGGATCAGAATTTTCCAAGAGGGCACTTATATCCCTTCGAGGAGTGGAAGGGATAGAGACCTTTGAGGTTCGACCGATTGAATCTCAAGGAGGAAAACAAATTTGTTGACCACTCTAGAGGAAGACCTATGCAAGGAGTGCACTAGATCGACACTCAGACAAAGTGTTGAAAGACAACCATTGGAAGGTTAGTTAGAGCACAAAGATCGCATATGAAGAAGTCTCTTTTGACTTAAAATCTCAGAAGAGATAGTGGGTAAATTCTGTATGGAGAGAGTGCATATTGAGTGCAAGGAGTGTGTATGGAAAAAAACTTGTGTTAAAGTTTGAAATCTCAGGAGGTTGAGTGCAAAGTGTGTCAGGAGGGCCACCAGAAGTCTTCAAAGGAAGAAGAGCGGCGAGTCCTTCAGATACTGAGCATATTCAAGAAGCTCAATAGAAATCGCATAAGGAGTGTGAAAGAGTGGACTTATTTCAAGTCCCGAAAATCAAGAGGATTAGCGTGAAGCTGCATGCAAAGCACAAGTATACGTAGAGCCGAGGGCGAATTCCATTACCAAATCTCAGGAGAGAGAGCCAAAGGCGAGACCCAAAGGAACAGGCTCACAGAGGGAAAATCAAAGGTCGAGACCTTCAAAGTATCAAAATATTCCAAGTTTGGGAAGAGAGGTGACAAAGCTCAGTAGGAGGAGTGTTAACAACTGTTAGATAGTTGCAGAGGAGAGATCTAGACCGTTGGAACCCATGTCCATACAAAAAGGAATGAGAGTAGGAGAAGATCAGGTCTGGGCCATCAGATCTAAGCACGTGGACCAATAATCGTTGGATCCGGATGAAGGTGCATGAGACAACTTCCAAAATCATCGGGACCGTCCATCGGAAGGGACGTGTGGTGAGTGCTTAGAATTTAACTGACTCACAACTTGAAGAAGTCAAACAAAAATTTATGAGAATTCGCAAAATGCGAACTCACGAAAATATCATAGTCATTATTCATTATGAAACCATCGGGGCCCTCTATTGTCAAGGAGGGAAAGTTGCAAAGGGTCATATTTTCGCCGACTCGTAGAGTGAAGAAGTCAAAGAGTAGATTCGGGAGAGTTCTCAAACTGAAAACTCGTGAAAATATCATAGCCATTGGCTATCCCTACATCATCAGGGTCATCCATTTGGAAGCAGCGAGAACTCGTGATACGTGAAATTCTAACACTCTTGATATTTGGGCCTCGGGTCATGGTGAACGGTCACATGGATAGAGGCCAAAGGAAGATCTAAGGAATGTTATCCCTTTTTGGAGCTCGGTAGTTGTAGAGTCAAGGTTGACTCATTCGTAAAGCCCCGATATGTTAAATTGTGACTCGCCTTTTGCATAGGCGTGTGGTCACAGGTAGTGGTCACCTGGAGGAATCTTACGCCTAGTGTTTGTTGATGCGGGTAGAATTTTCACAAATAGACCTATGGATTATTTCTGAGAGGTTCCAGTAGGGAATCAGAGACTGTTTTCATTCAGTATTGAGAATATCCTAAGATCAGGAGGTCGCGCAACCCTTGGAGAGTATAATTTCTAGCAAGGTGTACAGTAAATGGTAGACATCCAGATGAGTTAAAAACTAGAGGGTGAAAATGGCTACTGAAGGCCATAGGGGTGATCAAGACAAGGACCACCAGCAGAAAACCGAAGTTGAGATAGATAAAGAACTCATAGAATTAGGAGAAATTATGGAGAGGCTAGTATTAAAAATCCAGTAGGATGAAAAGGTACATTGGACATAGGAATGGCCTTTGAAAAGGAAAGTAGAATGGCCTATCCAGAAGTTGATGGCCAGAAGGCAGCAAAAAATGTTGAGAAGGTGCCTGAGGCATGCTAGAAACCTCAATAACATAGGACGAAAGGTGATTTGCATCTGTGAAAGAGAAGTTGGGAAAAGCATCAATGATGATGAGGATAAGAGACCAGTGGATGATCTGAAAGACTGCCAGAAGGGATGTATGAGATATCATATTTCTAGGTGCACAATGATATGAGATTAGCAAAGAATTTCATAAACTGCCAAGAGGGAAGAAATGGACTTTCAAGTTGCCAGGTGGGAAATGGAAAGAGATTAGTGGATGGTCTCATATAATTCCAGAGGAGCAATAATGAAATTTTATATTTCCAGGTGGACAATGAGATGGGATCATTGGAAGACCTCATAGACTGCTAGGAGAGAAAAGGAGAAGAAATTCCAGGTTGCTAGGTGGGCGAGGAGAATGAAGGGAGACTGTTTGAAAGTCTCATGAACTCAACTGAGAGTTCATATCAATAAGGTGTCTTGATAGGTGAATATTCATATGAGTTTGCAGAACATTTTAATGAAGATGATGAGAAGTTAGATACTCTCACCATCCAGGAGGTGGAATAGAGGAGTGTTTTGATCATTAGAGGAATTGAGATATTCTTACCAAGCAGCCTAGTTGGGGCCATCACATGTGTTGTAGGTGCAGCAGAAGAAGGAAAGCCAACTAAAAATGTCAAAGAAGAGAACATGGAGCAGACAATGATGTTTTCCCTAGAAGAAGAAGAGCATGTAGATAAGATGCTTACTCCATGGGAGAAGGAGTTGGATATGCTAGAGGATTGGTTGAAAAATCCATAACTAGAAGATGGCTTGCAGCAGATGGTAATGCAGATCATAAGAGAAGAATATTTGATAGAATTGCTCAGAAATTTTAGCTGGGAAGCTGAATAGGTGGCGGTTTTAGTACTGAAGCATGCAGCAGAAGAGGGAGCATAATTCCATCCAGAGGAGCAACTGATATAAGATGGAGATATGCCAGCAATATTGGAGCTGACAAAAACTAATATGTCAAAGGAAGAAGTTGGGAAACAATTTAGTAAGGAAACTATAGAACTGAAATCTATAGTAGAATGGCAAGTTAGTATTACAGGGGAGGAAGACAATGTGGGAGATCAAGTAGATATGTCTATTAATAAGTATGGAGAGGAGGAAGTGCAACAAAGAAGACTGCATAAGAAGAGCCAACCACTGGAGCAGTTCGACAAGCTAATTGAAGAAATTAGGAAGCTAATGTTGAGGACAACAGAAGAAGAGGTTAGAAAGGAGAAGTTGAACAAAGGAACGAAGAAGAAGAAGGAGAAGTAGAAGCAATAACAACAACAAAGAAGAGGAGTAGGTAGACATTTCCAAGATAAATTTTGGGATCTAGGTGGATTTCAACATAACTAGGGAGCTCATGAGCAGGAGCTCATGAAGTATGATGGAGGATCATCTTTCCACCTCAATGGATGTGTCAACAAAACAACATGTAAGCATGCATTTGTATATAAGGAGAGGCGCTGACCCTCTCATTTTTTAAATTTGAATTATAAAATTCTGTAAATTTATGTGTAAGGGTGGTAGAATGTCAAAGCCATTCCCTTTGACAGGTGTTGATGGGTTTATTAGAATGACCGACTGTAAGAAGGTTCAAATCTATGTCTAGTCTGGATGTCTGTTTAATGTAATGAGTCATAGGATAAGGTGTCTTAGTTTAGACGATGATAGAATTTTAGGCGGTGGAGAGGATAATCTCGGTAGAGCCCTCTTTTGTAAAACCAGAGAGAGAGATATTTTTTTTGGATCAGGATGAGAGTATTACATTAGATTATATTAGAGAAGAATAGGGGAGAGAGGAGCTGAGACTCTGTTGCAGTCAAATCTCTTTTACACAGTTGTAAACAAACACTGATATTAACACAAAACATTGGTTTTTCCTACACAGGAGTTGTCTGAGTGTATTTGTGAAATTCACTGAATGTCATATGTGTATGTTTGTATATGTTTTAGATGTATGTTAGATTTCATCTGCTGGGATAGACAGAATTTACTATCTGTAAGTTATTTTTATTTCAATCTGGGTTCTTTGTGGCCAAGTGCAAGGAGTGCATGAAGGAACTCTGTTTCGAGTTCTGAGAGGAGAGAAGTGTCCAGGAGAAGACACTCATAGATTTATTGAATACTCCTTTGGCTCAACAAAGAGTTATTGAGCACAAGTTGACAAGAGGGAACTTATATCCCTTCGAGGAGTGGAAGGGACAGAGACCTTCGAGGTTAGAGCAATTGAATCTCAAGGAGGAAAAAAAATTTGCTGAATACTCTGGAGGAAGACCTATGTAAGGAGTGCACCAGGTTGACAATCATACAAATTTTTGAAAGACATCCATTGGAAGGTTAGTCAAAGCACAAAAAGAGAATATGAAGAAGTATCTTTTGACTTAAAAATATCGGAAGAGATAGCGGGGAAATTTCATATGCATAGAGTGCATATTGAGCACAAGGAGTGTGTATCGAAACAAACTTGTGTTACAGTTTGAAAGGTCAGGAGGGCCACCAGAAGTATTCAAAGGAAGAAGAGGGGCGAGCCCTTTAGAGACTGAGCATATTCAATAAGCTCAGCAGAAATCGCACAAGGAGTGTGCAAGAGTGGACTTATTTCAAGTCTCGAAGCTCAGGAGGAGTAGCATGAAGCCAGATGCAGACTGAAAGTACGTGCAGAGCTGAGTCTGAATTCCATTACCAAATCTCATGAGGGAGAGCAAAAGGCGAGACCCAAAGGAACAGGCTCACAAAAGGACAATCGAAGGTTGGGACCTTCGAAGTATCATAATATTCCAAGTCTGGGAAGAGAGGTGATGAAGCTCAGGAGAAGGAGCATTGGCAGCCATTAGATAAGCTGTAGAGGAGAGATATGGACTGTTGGAACCCATGTCCAGACAATGAGGAACGAGCACATGAGAAGATTAGTTCTAGGACGTCATATCTGAGTACGTGGTCCAACAATCCTTGGATCCAGAGGAAGGTGCATGAGACAAGTTCTGAAATCATCGGGACCGTCCATCAGAAGGGATGCATGGTGAGTGCTCATCATTTCGCTAAATCACAACTTGAAGAAGTCAAAGAGCAATTTGTGAGAATTCATGAAACGCGAACTCACGAAAATATCATAATCGTTGTTCATTTCGAAACCATCGGGACCATTTGTTGTCAAGGAGGGATCATGGTGAAGGGTCATATTTTCACTGACTCATAGAGTGAAGAAGTCAAAGAGTAGAGTCGCGATATTTCACAAAATGAAAACGCACGAAAAGGTCATATTCATTGGCTATCCCAACATCATCAGTGTCATCCATTTGGAGGGACGCGTTGCTAGAGACCAGCATTTTGCTGAATCGCAGGAGGGAAAGGTCAAAGGTGGAAGCAGCGAGAACTCGCGGTACACGAAATTTCGACGCTCTTGAGAGTTGGGCCCCAGGTCACGTTTAACGGTCACATGGAAGGAGGACAAAAGAAGAGCTAAGGAACGTTATCCATTTTCGGAGCTCAGTAGTTGGAGAGTCAGGGTTGACTCATTCGTAAAGCCCTGATATGAAAAATTGTGACTCTCATTTTGCATAGGCATGTGGTCAGGATTAGTGGTCACCTAGAGGAAGCTTTCGCCTGGTGTTTGTTCATGCGGGCAGAATTCTCACAAATAGACCCGTGGATTGTTTGTGAGAGGTTCCGGCAGGGAATTGAAGATTGTTTTAGTTCAATATTGAGAAGATACTAAGACCGGGAGGTCACACAACCCTTGGAGAGGAGGGGGGTCTGCACTAACATGCGACCTAGAAATTGATGAAGCAACCCACATACATATTTATAATATTTTTATTAGTACAAAAATGTAAAATTAAACAAAAATAATAAATTTCACATTTAAACAAGATTTAAATCAACACATGAAAAATGTGAAGCAGGTGAGTTGTCCATCTCAGGTGGACATGGTTCATCACCGTATGGTACCAAAACCTATAAAAGCACAATAACATTATATTTTAGGATGTTAGAGAATAAGAAAATCATTGTGGTGAATTTATCAAAGACAACACATACACCAAATGTGCAGGATGCCTCTATTGTTGCATGAATGGTGGAAGTCAACACAGATACATTTATCAGCGTGGAGGGTATGCTATTAGAGCACAACAAATACAAACATCATATAATAATATATGGAAACAAATACACACAATATATATATATATATATATAATCAATGAAGAACATAGACAATGTCAAGATACTTACATCCTCCAAGAAACTCTCCTTACTACTAGCTACCACCATCCCATAAAGAAGATACCTGTAACTTGAGCACTTAGGAGGGGGACTACATGAACATATAATAGCTACATGCACCCTCTCCCAACTGTACTCTACTCCAGGCCTTGAAGGTCTATCCCCTCTTTGAACATCATATGAAGGTTCCACCTACTGAGATAATGCCATAAAATTACCGTGACAGACCAGGCTATGAGTCAAAGTTGATAATGATAATTGTTTTTGGGTGATTCCTTTCACGATGGGAAGATGTTGAGTAGGGGGTTTGGACCTTCTCCTAATAGGATGATGACCTAACATTAGGTCACACCTAACCTTTTCTCTGTCCTGTGCAGACCCACGACCCACCTTCTAGAATTCACCAATGTCAAAGTAGTTGACATGGTGACTCAAAATAAACTATCCCATAAATTCCTAAGGAAATATAGAATCACTTGATCCCTATTAATGAGGGGAGGTTTTTTAAATACCATAAACCACCTATCCATCCAACTATCCTTAAATTTTTGGTGGATGCACCAATCCATACAAATTTGTCTTTTTGTCACTCATGGTTATAGTCTGGTTCTAAGATCAATGAAAAGTGACATCAATTATTGTTTTGTAATGTCCAGGTCTCTCACTAGATTTTTGTCTATGTTATTCATGTAATATTCAAACATCCTAGCCATGTAATAAAAAATATTGGTTTATTTCCCTTGGGCACTTACAATGAACTATAGAATGGTGTCCAAGGAAGTAATTAATGAAAATCCGATGGGCTCTCTAGTACTATGTAAGTCTTGGACAATAGATCTAAGACAACTCAACCCTTCATCAATTTCCATGTTTATATTTGTTGATTGTGGGTTGGGGTTTGGTGTGCATTCATATGATTTTATCGAGATTTGGTTTTCTCTAGGTTCTATGTTAATTATTATACTGCAATTTAATAATATAATTTATATAAATTAGTTTCATTTTTTAAATTAACCTAAAAAATTAAAAAAAAACATAAAATTAAATATTTTAGGAAATTAAAAAGAAACATGAAATTGCATGTGAATAAATACCTAGAATACCTTAGAAATGATATCCCAAAAATGATATCCCAAGGTTTCATTTCATTCAAAAAGTTCTCAAATGCATGGCACAGTCGGTCGAATGGGTAAAAAAATGGGCCACATGCCCTTTTAATCTGGCCCAAAAGAAATGCGTCCACATTCTAAGAGCGTGTGTGCATTCATGAGATGATGTAACACTAAGAACATGTGTGCATTCTTAATAACTCATGCACGTTATTAATAACAAGTCCGTGTTATTTATGAGACAAAGTGGCAGTTCGAGGTTTGTTGAGTTTGTTATATCAAAAATGTGTGTGTGTTTTTGTTTACCCAGTGGCCATCATATCAACAAAACTATAAATATATGAAAATTGAAATTATTTCTACTATGTTTAAAAATAAAAAATTATTGGATAAGAATATAAATGATTCCCATGATGTTGGATGAGATGGTTAAGTAGACATTATAGAGGATATCAATAATTTTGAAAGCAACTTAAAATTACAAATATATGAAAATTAAAATTATTTCTTATATATTTATTTCTTATAAATTATTGTTTTAAATATCTATATGGATATTATTGGAGAGTATAAATATCGATAACTGCTCGGCCCGTAATGACCTTGGAATTTTGATTCGAACTCCCTTATATAGGCCGCGACAACATACATTAGAAGTGCCCAAGGTCGAAGGAAGGAACACCAATTGCTTTCGAAATTCCTCCGTAGGCCACGGCAGCCCAAGGTCGAAGGAAGGAACGCCAATTCCTTTCGTTTAGTCTGTTCAAAAAACATAAAATTAAATACTTTAAAAAATTAAAAAGAAACATAAAATTGCATATGAATAAATACCTAGAATACCTTAGAGACGATGTCAGGATTGTGTGGACACCTCGTTGGCAAATCCCAAGGTTTCAATTCATTCAAAAACTTCTCAAATGCACAGCAGAGTCAGTCAAATGGGTAAAACAGTGGGCCACATGCCCTTTTAATCGAGCCTAAAAGAAACGAGTGCACACTCAGAAAGCGCATGCACATTCCTGACATTAACAAGGGTTGCATAACAACTTAGTCCCTGCCAAGTAGATTCGGAAATGGAGATGCCAAGTAGATTTGGAAATGGATATGATAGTTGACACCCTATAATTATTGATGATGATTACTGTGAAACATGAACAATATGTTAACTAGGGGATAGTTTCATAGTCTTAAAAGAAATCAATTTGTAAAGATTTTAAATGAAAAAAATTAACACTGATAACTATATCGTAAAAAAGATTGTAATTCAAAGAATTCGACCTAGACTAGCAAAGAATGGAGGAAGATGAGTTGTTCCATGACACTTAGTTTATAGATTTGTCATATGTTGTATTGGCATACACAAATTTATGGTAAAAAACAAATTAAT
>JZKD02S1809466.1:565486-577396 GCA_000966675.3 Picea glauca | reverse complement strand
ACTACCTTCCGCATTAAAAGTAATCCGAAGCGCGTTTTGTTTTTCACCTAAACTTTCAACATTTATTTTAATATTCACCAATCATATAGTACATAAATATCTATTTTATTATATTAAAATATATATAATTAATTAGCATATAGGTGAAGTATTATCATCATTTAACATTTATGCATTCAATATTCTTGTCAAACAACACCTACAAATTTATTAATTATATAATTATTTATATATATCAAATGGCGTGAAGCCTACAATAAGACATCAAAGATATTAGCCAATTAAATTTTAGAAAAATATGTTTTTTATTTTGTACAAAAATATATATATTGATTTCCTATGTTATACATTGGATATAGTACCCAAATATAAAGTCAACTAGAAACTAATCCAAAATCAAAAACAAACTCATTGCTATAGTTCCAAGCCTTTGACAGAGACTAATAACGCTTTTGCATTCTGAATAACTCATACACATTATTAAAAATACCAAGTTATTAAGAAATTGGAATTATTTCTTATATATTTCTTTTATTAAATTCTTATTTTATATATTAATATTTATATATTAAATTAATGTAATATCAAACTATTACATTAATTAAATATATTAATATATTAATGTTGTTTATCAAGGCTTTAAGGCTAATAAATGGCGCCGATCCGTTGGATATTATTGGAGAGTATAACTAGCATAGCCTCTAAGTCGTGGCCAAAAGGTATCGGCTGTAAAATTCTAAGCCTAGTAAAAATCTCGTAGTAAAATTTACTCGCCACAACAGACTTCATAATTTGGAAATCACTTGGTAATTAAAAGTGATTCAGAAAATGAAAAGCTCCATTTTGTAACAAAACTTTAATTGTTGTTAATCATTTAATTTTGTTCATACAAAACTAAAAATATTCCATCAATATTTAATCTTGTCCATACAAAACTGATTAAACACTAAAAACCTATTAAATGTGTCCATTGTCAATAGATATACGCCTTTGGACATAAATATGGATAATTGGAGAGTAAAAATATGGATAAGACCCGGAACGGCCTTGGAATCTTGATTCGAACTCCCCGGTAGGCCGCGGCAACATACATTAGAAGTGCCCAAGGTTGAAGGGAGGAACGCCAATTCCTTTCGGAACTCCCCTGTAGGCCGCGGCAGCCCAAGGTCGAAGGAAGGAACGCCAATTCCTTTAGTTTCGTCTGTGTTGGGAATCAAGAAAAATGACGACCAATGCCCTCGTCATCCGCGGCACCCTGAAGGGCCACTCCGACTGGGTGACGGCCATAGCCTGCCCGCTCATGGACAACACTGACACCGTCGTCTCGTGCTCCCGCGACCGCTCGCTGATCTTGTGGAAGATCACGAGGGAGGACGGTGACTTCAGACCTGAAAACTGAAGTCTGACACCACCAGCTGGAGATTTGTGGGCCACGCCAAGGACGTGCTCAGTGTCTCTTTCTCCTCGGACAAGCGCCATACCGTGGGTCCCGCGACCGCACCATGCTCAGGGAATGCAAGTACACCATCTAACATGCTCAGGGAATGCTCAGGGAATGCAAGTACACCATCTAGGACGCCGAGGCGCACACCGACGGGGTGATCTCTATTCGATTCTCACTTGTTGCAGAAAGCCCAATCGTCGTCTCGGGCTCCTGGGACAGCACCGTCAAGGTCTGGAACATCACCAACTACAAGATCGTCTACAGCTTTAATGAACACCGGGGCTATGTCAACGCCATCTCCATTTTCCCCGATGGAAGTCTCTGCGCCAGCGGTGGCAAGGACGACGTGGCACATCTCTGGGAGTTGAGAACCAGGAATAGGATCTCTTCTTACAATTGTGGTGATATCATCCACACAGAAATAGATATCATTGGTGTGACAATGTTGATGGATGTTTCCATTGCAATCACATGAGGAAACAAGTATAAAAGAAATAGAAATAATTGGTGTGAAAATGCTGATGGATGTTTCCATTGCAATTACATGGGAAAATTAAAAGAAAAGTATTCTAAAAGAAATTGATATCATTGGTGTGGTAAAGGATGGATAATAGGATGTTGGGTGGATATTCTAGTTGGGTTGTCACATTGATTATTAATGGATGATGTTTATACATTCAAACTCACTCATATGGATTTTTTTTCTCTCACCCAAAAAATGACAAAACAAGAAACTGTGCAAACAGTCAAACAGTGTTGAGGTTATAACTAACGCTCCCTCTTAAACTCAACAATTACACTGATAATGCCCAAATGTTGTCTCTGAAAATAAAAAATGGTTTTTCCCAATGGCTTTGTAAATATTTTTGTGAGATGGTCTCGTGATCCACAAAATTGAAGAGTGATTTCACAATTATTGACTAGCTCGCGTATGAAGTGAAAGCTAGTGTCAATTTGTTTGTTTTTCTTATGAAAAACATGGTTTTTTAATAAACAAATTGTTGAAGTATTGTCACATAAGATAGGGGTTGGATCATTTTCTATATGTGACATGTTATTTAATAGTCTTCATAGCCACACAACTTGACAAGAAGTTGAGGTATCAGCAAGATACTTTGCCTATGCAGAAGATATTGATACAATGGGTTGCTTCTTTGATGCCTAAGAAATCATATTTGTGTCAAGGTGAAAAACATACATTGAGTTTCTTTTCCAGTCATCTAGGTTTCCTACAAAATCACTGTCAGTGTAACCAGAAAGATGATTATCTACAGACTGAGTGTACCATAAACCAAAATTGAGAGTGCAAGCCAACATATCTCACAATCCTTTTTGCCATCTTCCAATGACAATATTTGGGAGATTTCATGAACCTGGAAACAAAGTTGGCCAACTGCATACATAATATCAGGCCTAGTTGATGTAAGATACAACAGACTGCCTACTAAAATTTTGTACCAATTAGAATCCATTGTAGGGCCTTCATCTTGCTTTCTCAATTTTATGCCTAGGGGTATAGGAGTTTCTGTTGGATTGCAGTCTTCCATGCAGAATATTTTGATGATGTATGTTGCATACTTTTGTTGACAGAAAAAAATCCCATTGGTTGATTGGTCAACCTCAATCCCCCAAAAATATTTCATTATGCCAAGATCTGTCATCTCAAACTCAAATGCAACAAGATTCCCAGTATATATCATGTCATCAACATAAAGACAGACAATCATAATACCTTGCTGATATGTTTTGCTGTATAGAGTTGGCTCATTTTAGCTTCTTCTAAAACCGCTCTCGATCAAGTAAGTATCAATTCTATTGTACCAAGATCTTGGATCTTGCTTTAAGACATACAAGGATTTATTCAATCGATACACTTTGCCTGGATGCTCTTTGGCTTTAAATCCAGGTTGTTGATCCACATAGACTTCTTCTCCTAAGACACCATTCAAGAAGGCCAACTTGACATCCATCTGGTATACTTTCCATTTATGTTAAGATTTTATGGATAAGGGAGTCATTATAGTGTCCAACCTTTCTACTGCACCAAAAGTTTCACCATAATCAATGCCTGGTTGTTGTGAGAATCCATTGGCAACAAGTCTTTCTTTGTGTTTTTCAATCTGCCCCTTTTCATTGAGTTTAGTTTTGTAAACCCACTTGACACCAATACTTGTCTTATGTTTGGACATATCAACAAAATCCCATGTCTTGTTCTTCTCAATAGAGTCAATTTCTTGGTTCATGGCTTGAACCCAATGTGACTCTTTAGTTGCCTCTTTAAAAGATGTAGGTTGACATGACATTAATAAAAAAAGATTGCGTTGATCAATATCATCCAACTGCTGATGGATTTCTCTCATGCTTCAAGTTCACTGATTTTGAAGTTCAGAGGATGAATTTTTTCTTGAGGAAGACTTGTCTTGAAAACTTTCATAGATTTTGATTGTCCATAGGGTGATTTTCAGACTCACTCTAGAACTGATTTTCAAGAAATTTGACATCTCTACTGAGAATGACTTTCTTTGAAATCGAGTTGTAGAGTATGTAGGATTTGGATGTCTCACAGTAGCCAACAAAAATGCATTTCTCACTTAGATAATCAAGTTTCTTCCTCAATTTGAAAGGTATGTGAGCGAATGCAATGCATCCAAAGGTCCTAAGATGAGCAACATTCACTTTTGTCCCACTCCATTCTTCTTGAGGGACCTTCATCTTGACACTAGTGGTTGGGGATCTATTCAGGAGATAAACTGAGCATGTTATAGCTTCAACCCAAAATAAATTGGACAGACATTTCTCTTTGAGAAGGCTTATTTCCATGTTCATTATAGTCTGATTTTTGCTCTCAGCCACTCCATGTTACTGTGGCGTATACCTAGCTATGGTTTGCATGATTATGCCTTATGATTTGTAGAAATTTGCAAATTTTGTTGAACAATATTCTCCTCCTCCATCTAACCTGAGAATCTTCACATATTTCCCACTCTATTTTTCAGCTTCAGCCTTGAAATCCTTGAACTTTGCAAAGGTTTGAAACTTGTGTCTAAAGAAATAAATCCATATTTTCCTGCTAAAATCATCAATAAATGTTAGAAAATAAAAGCTACCACCTATTGAATTTGTTTGCATTGGTCCACATAGTTCAGTGTGAACCAACTTAAGTGTTGCTTGAATTGAGTGGAGGACTATCACATACCTACTACCTCGATCAAATTTTTCGTTGATTTCCGCAGAATCAAAACCCCTAAATTACCTATGGAGGCTTAGCGCAAGCTAGCTCTTTCTCTCTCCGTTCCCATGTGATCGCGGGTCATGAACACAGTTCAAATAAACAATGTCTTTTGTATTTCGCGCATCGGTGCTACAGTGATGTTGAATCGGTTGACTTTGCAACCGTCGAACCCTGACAGGGCTAGCGACCGACCAATAGGGACGAATCCCTATAGGGTTAGCAAATGGCCAATAGGAACAAATCCCAACAGGGGTAGAGAACAACCAATGAGAATAGGCCCCATCGCACGGTTAAGTGGAGTACAGGTGGCAGAGGGGAATTGCGACACGGTAGTCAACAGGACAGGAGGGGGCCCCATTTCACACGCCACACTATTCTGGACCCCCCCCCCTCATTAAATGCAGAATGGCAAGGGGGCTCCGGAATGAATCCTCAGCCGTAGATCTGGGTGGATGGACTTTGGCCGTCTAGATCTGCTCGTTGCTTACCTTAATGCACACTCACGCCCCAACTTAAAGCCGACATCTCTTCCTCACATCCAACGGTCGTTACAAACCCTAAGATCCTCTAGAAGAATCTCGTCCTTTCATCGGGACTTATCATCACGAGAGTCCAAACTCTCGATCACGGGGCTCCTGAATTCTTGATCCCTGGTTCCCCAATGTGGCAAATCTTTTGACACGTAGCATTCGTACATTTGATTGGTCCAGATCTGTCCCAGGATTTCCACCATGGAAAGTCCCGATCTCTCGTCATAAGGATTCTCGATTTCGTGATTCCCAACTTCTCAAAATGGGTAATCTTATGACAGGTGGCTTCCATCATTCGGACGACTTAGATCTATTCCGGGGTTTTCACCATGGAAAATACCGAACTCTCGTCATCAGGATTCCCGACTCCGCGATTTCCGATTTCTTGAAATGGGTAATCTTACGACACGTGGCCTCCGTCATTCAGATGACTTAGATCTATTCCAGGGTTTTCACCATGGAAAATCCCGAACTCTCGTCATCAAGATTCCCGACTCCGCGATTCCCAATTTCCCAAAATGGGTAATCTTATGACACATGGCCTCCTTCATTTGGACGACTTAGATCTATTTCAGGGCTTTCGCCCCTATACACTGGGGTCGTAACCCTCAGGTAAATCCTGACAGATCCAATGGCTGTCAGGTTTTCCTGCCGAGATCTGACGGCTCAGATTGGTTCCTACCCGTGCATTCTTCCATGACTCCCTGGACGTGGAAAAATCAACGGTCCAGATACTCCCATGGACCTTGGAGATATACGGTCCCAAATTCTTCATTGTTCACGAATACACAGAAAACAAAGGGGTAAGGCATTTAACACCCTACTTACTCCTACCAGACTAATGGTCATGCATGACCACAGGTTTCCCGATGGAATCTCGTCCATCGATTAACACCTATCAGGGTTAAGACACTTAACACTCCATCTTCTTCCTCCAATCTGATGGTCGTGAGTGACCGCAGACCTCTCGACGGGATCTCATTCGTCAATTCGATACTTCATCCTTATGCTACCATCTCAGGTGTTCAAGAGGATCATTCCTCCTCGTGTAGGGTTACTAAGGCCTTATGCCTTCACATTCTCTTTCCTGGTTCTTGATGGGATTTTCAAGGAGGGTATCTCTATGCGGAGGTTCACCTAGGGTACTATCTGAGAAAGATAAGGGTATCGTCCTCCCGAGAACCAAACATGAAGTCTGAATTAGATCAGTACGCATATAAATAACGATTCATGAGGACATAAGCCATATGTAGTATTTCCATACAAATATACAACTACTAGTACTGATCAAAATACCATACAAACATTCTTATAATGAAATCATTCACAGTTTCATAGCTTATGAGCATAATTATCAGAATACATATATTTCAAGATGCCAAAAGAAAAACACTTATCAGAAATAACACCAGGGGTCAAGAAAATGCTGAGAGGGGTGCTCGTTTCCACCCAACCATAGGCTCAGCGACTTCCAGTGGATTTACCACTAGACACCCCTGAGCTAAGACCATGATGTTGTGAGACTGTGTCTCTGTTTTCTAGTGACTAGGAGCAAATGTTACTCTCCTTCCTCTCTACTATCACTCACTCTGCATATTGCTAGAGTTCTCTTCTTCCCCTCCCATCTGCCTCCAATCGCTTCCACCCCACGCCTTATCCTCTTGCGAGGTTGCATGTGGCGTGATTTCCCTCGTGCTGGTCAGTCATGATGGCTCTACAGATGGGTGGTTCACCTCGCCATCCCTCATTAATTCTTGAGGAGCCATCAACTTGCCAGCCTGCGAGACATTTAATTTGGGGCCAACGACCCGCTTTTTGTTCTCTGGGCCAGTGAAGTCCAAATACAGTATTAATTCTCGATGGAAGTTAACGCCACCTTTCCAGGTGCCTTCCACCGCCATCGTGGTCTCTTTTTCTGCACATCCCCTCTCAACAGTCCTGCAATATAAATTCATAATGTTATTCACATTTATGACCTTTTCCATAAGGTCCATTCACATCACATATTCACATTCATGAGTTTTCCAAAGTTCTGGCCAGTCCAGTTATTTTTTACAAACTGGGGGAAATAGGGTGTTACAAGGACTGGGGAAAGCTAGTTCTCTTGTGATTTCCAAGAATGAAAGACTCACATGGGGTATTTTTCTCTTTGAAGATAGGTAGACCTTTGACCATGGAGTGCTTTTGTAGGAGGCTTAGACTCTGAAAGGGTAGATGTCCAAATATTGCATGCCAAATCATAATTTTTGTTGAGATCCATTTTTGTCATATTTTACACCATACAAATACACTTATCATTGCAACTTCTCCCCGCATTTTGTCACTAATATATCCCTAATTACACCATAAACCTATATTATCTCTTGTTATTCATCTTATGTGGTTAATACATAATTTTCCATATTTTTAGTGATTAAAAGGATGGTTATACAATAGTTTTGTTGATGATGGTTTAATCCTATGTTTATATGTCCAAGAAACATCTTTTATATTTTTCAGGTTCTGGTATATGCACTATCGATGTTCCGATACATGCAGGGATAATTTTAAGGATGGAAATTTATTTTAAAATGTAGAAACCTTAGCGAATATTACTAATCCTTCATATGCCAACTATAAATGATTGGCGATATTTTTGTAAAAAAATTCAAATTTCTAAGGATTTTATATAGTTTTTATAAAATTTTGGTGATTTTTAAGGTAAAATAATTTTATCCTATAGAATTTGGGTGAATCATTTTTAAAATAACGAATCTCATTTTTGGAAAAACCATGGAAAATTAGCCCATGAGAGAAATTTAGCCCCTAAAATAATCCCTGGATACATGTATCGTTCTTTTTTCGGTACCCGCATTGCAGGTCATCTGGTACTCCAAGTCATCTGGTACTAGAAGGTTCTACAGTCAACCAATACCTGCACAGTCATATGGTACCCATAATCCATGTCATATGGTACCCATACTCCATTTCATCCAATACTCATTTCGCCCGATACCAATACCGTGCTCATCCGATACTGCAAGTCATCTGGTACTAGAAGGTTCTACAGGTCATCCGGTACTCACACTCCATGTCAATCGGTACCCACACTCCATGTCATACGGTGCTCAAACTCCATATCATCGGGTACTCTCAACTCAAAAAATCCAGCACTAGAATGTTCAAGAAACCATCCGGTACCAGAATTCTCCAGGTCATCCGGTACCAACATCAACAACAATCCGGTGCTAGAAATAATTCGAAATTTTGGAAAGTTTCTAGAGGAAAATCGGGTACATGGGTTTTGTCCAGAGCCATGTTTTCATGTGTACAAGTGAGAAATAATTCACCCATATCACACATGTAGACATCCAACTTAGGGGGAATGATTCTGCAAAAATGAGCAAAAATCTCAAAATCCCAACTTGTGCCTCGATTTTCGTGTAGGCGACATCAGATTTAGAAATTATACGAAATGGGTTTTGTCTAGAATATGGAAAATTGAGTACAACATGGGTAGTTTTTCAAAATTAGAATTGGTCTGGAAGATATGGGTGGAGGCCTAACTTGAATCTGCCCAAATTGCAATAAAACCCAATTTTTTTAGGATTTTATCTAAAAAAGAAATAGTTGAAATCTGAGCATTGTGATTCGGTTTCATCCATTCTTCCATGGATATAATGTATAAATAAGCCTCATAGGGCTATGATAAATCCAATTGTCATTATGATCATTCTTTTGTAATGAAGGTTCATGTAATAGAGGAAAAGGATTATGATGTCAATGTTGTAATTTGAGCTTGAATTTCAATTGATGAAAGATGATTGATTTCATATTTGTGGTGGATCGTTGGGATTTCATCTGAAGTATCTCTAGAAGAAATTTCCATCTTGGGAGGGCCCCTCAAGATTGGTAATTTTCTTCTCATTTATATTTTTTTGTTAGATTTGTTTAATTCATTGTTATGTATATGTTAGTTTATCTCTGTTTGAGATATTTTTGTTGCATTGTTAGTTGATCCATAGATTGGTTGATGGTTAATGTTATATTCAGTTTGCTAATTGATTTATGTTAATTTTATTTATTGCTTAGCTCAGACTTTGATTCTTCTTATTGTGACAGATCTGCTATAAATGCCTTGTGTGGTAAGAAATTGATTTTATTCCTTGCATGACATAACCATAAAACACATGTGATCTTTGATTCCAGTTTAAGGATTTCAAGGTGAATCAAATTAGTAAAACAGATCCACAAACTCTTATTCATTGAAGTGTAAACATATACCATCATTTGTTGTTTTGCAAACAATCCGGTTCGATTCAATGTTTCCAATTACACCATTGGAATTATAAATGTTATGGGAATGCCTTTTAATTAGAGGATTTGAGTGCAATCTGAAATATTAAATTTTATTTGAAGAAACAAACAAAAATCAATTTTGAACTCTTACAGAAATACATATCATAGGATATTCAAAGAATGATTGATATAACTCCAAAGGTTCTAAATATTGAAAATAATGATTGTGCAAACATATTATTCAAAACATACTCATAAAACATAGCATTTATCCTTGACACACATGAAATTATTCTTGAGTTGGAACCGATTAGGAGTTTGAGAAGAAGGTTGTGATTATACTTTGTTGAGCATGAATTCAACAACCAACAATCTTTGAAATTGAGTTTGTGGAATTTTACTGTAAATGGATGAGTGATGGAAAAATTATTTTGGGTGATTCCATTTGTTTTCTGAAAATCTTGAGTACTGAGTGGATTTAAATGAGAATAGTCATTTCTTTGTTTTATGGTTTGAGGTTTTGGTTGATTTTGAAGACAATACGATAAGGATTAAAATGCTTGGATTTTGAGGATAAGTTTTCAGTAAGGATTGTGGACTTGTTTTAGATCTTGGTACCAGTTTGCACTAGTTTCTAATTTCATTGTCATTTGAACTCATTTCTGTTTGCTTGTTTCTTTTATTGCATTTTAGTGTGGATCCATTATAGGAAAAAATCATCGAAGGATAAAAAACTTAATTAAGCTACCCATGATTAATCACATGAACATCATCCTGAGTGCATGAAAGACTATGATCTAAGCCTTTATAGCACTAAGTTATTCCTACGTCCGAGTGATGAATATCTAGTGTTAAATTGTTACAGTGTTGGTTTGAAGATTGTTTTGACGGGTTTAGACTAGGCTAGACTAGGCTCTAATCCTGAGTTTCCTACACCTTCACCTCGAAGCTTATGGGCCCCGGTTGATAATTAAATGTGGGAATTAATAGTGCATATATTTATCCCCAACATTTTGGCATCGTTGTCGGGGAGGTGCTAAAGGGATTAGAGCATAGGTAGGTTGCTTTTATTTCTCCAAAGCCTTGAGTTTTCTTTTCATGCAACTGTGTTTCTTTTCATGCAAGTGTGGTGTTCTTTTAAGGATGACCTAAGGGTGGAGAGAAGATGTTAATACGTGAGGGAAGAGCCCATGCATCCAATTTGGTGGGGTTACTCCAAAGTTAGGTTTTCCTCTTCCTTTTAGTAGTTATAATTTGTGTTTTATTAGCATTAGCCATTTTTTATATATATGAGAAGATAAGCTAACTTGTGTGAACAGATAACTTGGTGTCCTAGTAGCATGGTGGCACTTCGAGTATATAATTGGTTTTCTTACATTTACTTTTAGTTTTCTTCTTTTTATTTCTTTAGGGTTTTAAAGTTTTTGGGCACTGTAAGAACCCCCCCTCTACACTAATCCATGTGTGAAATAGGACCCATCAACCAGCAACAAGAACTCTAAGATTATCAAGAGTTTGGAAGAACTTTCTCAAATCCTAGCAGCAGTTGGGATCTCTACCTCTCAAGAAGAGAAAATCTTGACAATAGTCAAGAACATATCTGCCTCTCTGAAAGTGATAGAAGAAGAAGAGTTCCACGAGCTACATCCACAAGAAGATATAAAATCCTTTTGTAATCACTCTTTCCAACCTATAGGAGAGACTAAAGAATCATGGACCACATTCGATGGAGATCCACCATTAGAACCTGAGATTGAGGAGTTCTTGACATGCATATCGCCATATCTAGAATGCATCCAAGAGAAAAATCATCCAAAAGAAGATAATCTGCATGGCATGATAGAAGGAGACATGCAGAGTGGGCTAAATGAGGAAGTGAACCATGAACATCAAGATTACATTGAACATTGGTTCCAGACGACAAAAATACTAAAGAACCACTCTCTTCTTCAACAAATCTCTACATCATCATCAAAGCAGATGGTTCTTCATATTTTGGTATACATTAAAGATTATATTTCAAACCCGAGTATGAATGTGTTTCTACACCTATTATGCACATGGTTACATTGAAAATTTTCTTACATGTGAAATATAATTTCTTATTCTCAGGTAGGATAGAGTAAAAGTTGCATGTTAGTTAACCTAGTTCTAAATAAATGCAACATATTTTCATGTTTCTTTTCAAATAAATAAAATGAGATGAAGATAATATTGGTCATATAACATCAAAAACCAAAACAACTTAATATATTTCTTCTTATTATTACATATAGATTTCTGACAATTAATAATAACAGTTTCTCATAATCCTAATCTTTAAAATATTATGGGGATTTACAAAATATTTAAGGTCTGCATAATGATGCCCATAGGTAACTTGTACATCCTAGTTTCATATCAGAACTTGTTATTCAAGCATTCTT
>JZKD02S1809466.1:547772-565436 GCA_000966675.3 Picea glauca | reverse complement strand
TCTTATCAAATAGTAGTAGGAGAGTGAATGAAACTTCTACTTGTGAGGGAACACGATCTTACATGGAGAAGATGAACTTGGGGACTAGAGGAACCTTTAGGTCATTTTCTCATGGCCTCATCCACCTCACAATAAGTAAGTTTGACCATGAAATGTCTTTTGATTAATCTCGATACACAAGTCTATTTTTCATACGAACAATCTTTTATTGGAAATCTATAAAATATCTTCCAACTCAATACCATCCCATCCTGTAAAAGGGTTTTCAAAGATCCTCCCCCATTCACCCATGAAAAAGAAATATATAAATTATATCTTAAGGGTAAATATTGGGACAAGAGCCTTTGATGGAAAATGGGTGTAAGAGGCTAGCCTGTCGGGATATTGAATAGGTCTGCTGGCAGTGGGTACCAGCCTGTGGTATAACTAGGGAAACCCATCAGGGTATTGAACAGGCTCGTGGGAAATGGGGCATTTTCCTGGGAAGGATATTTCTTAGATGTCAAAATTACCCCATTGGAGTACAGAATAGGCTTGTTGGCAATGGGTTCTGATTTTGATGTCTTTCATTATGCCTAATCTATATTTGTCCGTATGAACATATACTTGTGTAAATCGTTAAGAAGAAGCATTCATGGTTGAACAAAAGGATAATGAAGATGGTATTAAGACCCCATAATTCATACCTAGGATGTCATTGTCCTAGAGGTGGGGCCTATAAATGTAGGATTCTAATAAACTCAAATGTGAACTTTATCAATATCACTTGAATGACAAAGATTCTTTGAGAAATTAAACAGGGATGACTGGTTTCCTATCGATTTCTCATTTATTAAAGACCGGGTATCTCCTCATGTTATCTTGTTTGAGGATAAGAGGAAAAACCCCCCATCATAATTTACATGGTTTCTTGAGCATACAACTGTTAATGATTGATGAAATCGTATGTAATAAGTAATTTAGGAATTTCCTTTATGCTTGTAATATTTTAAAATAAATTTTATTTCCAAATTTACAAGCATGAATAAAGTTTAATTTTTGGTTGTTTCTTTAAGCATGGCATAAATGTATATTTCTTCTCTCATAATAATAGTATTGATTAAGTTCTTTTAGATTTATTTTTTCCAGTACTGCTGGTACATAAACTAGTAGGTTTCTGTACTAATAGTACATAGATTTAAATCTTTTTTTAGGGTACTTTTTGCAGGATATTTTCAACAGCTCTTAGCTCTGGCATACTTCATTTCTCTCCTTCAGTCAACATGCATCGGTTCCACATAGTCCACTTTCAACTTGTAGAAATTTTATGTGCTAATGAGAGTTTGCATGAGGACATGGAAACCAACGAGTTTGGGGGAGAGAGAGAGACATAAATAATCTCAGTAGATCAACATTCATGAACTCTCTCCTAGATATCCATCAGTTCTCAACCTTTCTCCACTTCATCTTCAAATTTCAACAGCTTACATCATGATTTTGCACACATTTTGTCCTGTTCTACATAGTTTCCACTTCAACATGAATTAGAATTCAAAGCAAGGGTAACTTGAGGTAAAACTGGTACAAATCTTTTTAATTTACTAAGAACTTGGAAAATATGATGCATAACCACTATTACCCACTGGACACTCCACTATGCATTATCACAACTACTTAGTAAACCCTCCATATTCACTCCACTTGTCATAATGAACAATATACTCTGATGATAAGACTAAGTAATGAAAATGATATATGTGGTATACAAATACAAAGCAACATCTATAATGTCTTATCTTCGTACATCATAAAGAATTCTTAATTCATGTCAAAGATGATGAAGTCATTGCTACCTATCCATGCAAAGAACCACAAAGTAAATATTGGTCTTAAAATTGATGTCCAAGTTCATACAGCCACCATCACCAATATTTTATAAACCATTCTCCATATGCACATCATTCACCATCACTTAGATACCTCATCCACTTCTTGTCCTCCATTTTTATGATAATTTTGTTCCTCTGTTTGAAATCAATCTGTGGCAGTTTCCAAAGTGTCCTTCCACAAGAACTAACACCTGCACAAAAGAAATAATGTCACATAAATCTATAAGTAGAGTATCATAAGTTCTTCACCTTGTTTGCATGAGGACATGGAAATCCTTGGGTTTGGGGTTCTGTTGAGCTCCAATTTTGTCATATTTTCTGCCATACAAATAAAATTATCATTACACCTTCTCCCCACATTTTGTCACTAATATATTCCTAATTACACCATAAACCTCTATTATCTCTTGCTATTCATCCTATCTAGTTAATACATAATTTTCCATATTTTTAGTGATTAAAAGGATGATTATACAATAGTTTTTTCGATGATGGTTTAATCATATGTTTATATGTCCAAGCAACATCTTATGTATTGTTCAGGTTCCAATATATGCACTATCGACATTCCAATACAAGTATTGTTCTTGTTCCGGTACCCGCATTGCAGGTCATCTGATACTCCAAGTCATCTACTACCAGAAGGTTCTACAGTCAAATGGTACCTTCACAGTCATATGGTACCCATAATCCATGTCATCCAGTACTCATTTCGTCCGGTATCAATACTGCTCTTATCCAATACTCCAAGTCATTCGGTACTAGAAGGTTCTACAAGTCATCCGGTACTCACACTCCATGTCATCTGGTACCCACACTCCATGTCATATGGTACTCACACTCCACATCATTGGGTACTCGCAATTTAACACATCCAATACTGGAATGTTCCAGAAACCATCTAGTACCAGAATGCTCCACGTCATCCAGTACCAGCATCAACAACAATCCAGTACTAGAAATAATTTGAAATTTTGGAAAGTTTCTAGAGAAAAATCAGGTACATGGGTTTTGTCCAGAGCCACATTTACATGTGGAAAAGTGAGGAATAATTCACTCATATCACACATGTAAACCTCCATCTCAAGGGGAATGATTCTGCAAAAAATAGCAAAAATCTCAAATTGCCAACATGCACCTTGATTTTCGTGCAGGTGGAATTAGATCTAGAAATTCTAGGAAATGGGTTTTGTCTAGAATATGGAAAATTGAGTAAATATCCACCAGTTTTTCAAAATTATAATTGGTTTGGAAGATATGGTTGGGGGCATACCTTGAATCTTCCCAAATTGCAATAAAACCCAAAATTTTGAGGATTTTATCTAAAAATGAAATAGTTGAAATCTGAGCATTGGGATTTGGTTTCATCCATTCCTCCATGGATTTAATGTATAAATAAGCCTCATAGGTCTATGAGGAATCCAATTGTCATTATGATCTTTCTTTTGTAATGAAGGTTCATGTAATAGAGGACAAGAGTTATGATGTCAATGTTGTAATTTGGGCTTGAATTTGAATTGATGAAAGATGATTGATTTAAGATTTGTGGTGGATCATTGGGTTTTCATCTGAAGTATCTCTAGCAACAATTGCCAGCTTGGGAGGGCCCCTCAAGATTGGTAATGTGCTGCTCATTTATATATATTTTTTAGATCTGTTTAATTCATTGTTATGTATATGTGTGTTTATCTATGTGTGAGAGATTTTTGTTGCATTGTTCGTTGATCCATAGATTGGTTGATGGTTAATGTTATATTCAGTTTGTTAATTGATTTATGTTAATTTTATTTATTGGTTAGCTCAGACTTTGATTCTTTTTAGTGTGACATATCTGCTATAGATGCCTTGTATGGTAAGAAATTGATTTTATTCCTTGCATGACATAACCATAAAACACATGTGATCTCTGATTCAAGTTTAACGATTTCAAGGTGAATCAAATTAATAAAATAGAGCCACAAACTCTTATTCGTCGAAGTGTAAACATAGACCATCATTTGTTGTTTTGCAAAAAATCTGGTTCGATTCAATGTTTCCAATTTCACCGTTGGAATGATAAATGTTATGGGAACGTATTTTAATTAGAGGATTTGAATGCAATCTAAAAGATTAAATTTTATGTGAAGAAACAAACAAAAATCAGTTTTGAACTCTTACAGAAATACATATCATAGGATCTTCAAAGAATGATATTGATATAACTCCAAAGGTTCTGAATATTGAAAATAAGGATTGTGCAAACATATTATTCAAAACATACTCATAAAACAAAGCATTGATCCTTGACACACATGAAATTATTCTTGAGTTGGAACTGATTAGGAGTTTGAGAATAAGGTTTTGATTATACTTTGTTGAGCATGAATTCAACAACCAACAATCTTTGAAATTGAGTTTGTGGAATTTTACTGTAAATGGATGAGTGATGGAAAAAGTATTTTGGGTGATTCCATTTGTTTTCTGAAAATCTTGAGTACTGAGTGGATTTAAATGAGAATAGTCATTTCTATGTTTTATGGTTTGATGTTTTGGCTGATTTTGAAAACAATACGATAAGGATTAAAATGCTTGGATTTTGAAAATAAGTTTTTAGTAAGGATTGTTGACTTGTTTTAGATCTTGGTACCAGTTTGCACTAGTTTCTGATTTCATTGAATTTGAACTCATTTCTGTTTACTTGTTTCTTTTATTTCATTTTAGTGTGCATCCATTATCGGAAAAAATCATTGAAGGACATAAAACTTAAGTAAGCTACCCGTTATTAATCACATGAACATCACCCTGAGTGCATGAAAGACTGTGATCTAAGCCTTTATAGCACTACGTTATTCCTACATCCGAGTGATGAATCCTTAGTGTTAAATTATTGTAGTGTGGGTTTGAATATTGTTTTGTCAGCTTTAGATTAGGCTAGACTAGCCTCTGATCCCGTGTTTCCTACGCCTGCACTTCGAAGCTTATGAGCCCTGGCTGATAATTAAATGTGGGAATTAATAGTGCATATATTTAGCCCCAATAGTTTCATTGGGGGTGGATGCACTTTGGGCATAAGATTGAGTCAGATTTGTAGTCTTAAGGGTCAGGGGAAACAATCTATTCCTAGTCATGTGGATTTCATAAATCAATTTTTTGTTTTGATGTTTTTCATATATCCTACATGATGCTCCTTCAAAAAGCACCATATATCCATTTTCAACTAGTTTTCCTACACTTAACATATTATGTTTTAGATCTAGAACGTGATAGAAATCGATTGTGTATTTCTTTAGATCTTGTTTAGTGAGAATAGGTATTGTTCCTTTTCCTTGAACTTTGACTAAAGAGTCATATCCAAGTGTAATTTCAGATTAAGAAGAAGAATCAATGCAAGAAAGTAAATCTAAATCTTTGTTACATGTCATGTGATTGTTGCATCCATTATCCAACAACCAGAGGTCCCTGTGGTGTTCTTCAGTTTTGTGACATGAGAGAAACATCCCATCTGAGCTGTCTCCTTCATGATTTGAGACATGTTCTTTGCCTAACTGTTGATCTGCTTACTTCTTCCTACATTCATATTCATATTTCCCATATTTTTTGTAGTAATAGCATTGTATGCTTGCTTTTCCATTTGATCTCCTCCCTCTACCTCTTTGAGGATAGAAATTCCGATTCTGATTTTGATGTGTGTGACCTTCACTTGAGTGATGGTTTCTTGGTATTCTCCCTCTTCCTCTCTGAATTATGCCTCTGACTCTCCCTCTATTGAAAGATAATTGTGTCTTGAAGGCATTGGTTATTGAATCATCTTCTAGATGTAGTCTGGTCTCATGTGACAGCAGAGAAGAGTTCATCTATTGAAAAATTTGACAGATGCTTGGATTCAAGGATGGATGTAACAACCATCTCAAATTTATTTGGAAGACTTCTGAGGACTTTCTCAACAATCCATTTATCATGGATGGATTCACCAGTCAACCTAATCTGGTTTACAATTCCCATGACTCTCGTCATAAATTGATCAACATTTTCAGACATTGTCATTTTTAAAGTCTCAAAATGTGTTCTCAAGGTCTGCAGCTTGATTGTTTTGACCTTATAATTTCCCTGGTAGTTTGTACTGAGAATGTCTCGGGCCTATTTTGAGGTAATAACACCTGTGATTTTTGAGAAAATCAAACCATCCACTTAGTTTTGAATCCATAACTTGGCCTTATTCTCTCTTTTCCTATGTTCTTCCTTAGCAGTTCTCTTTTGATTGTTCATGGCAGCTAGATCTGTTGGATCTGGTTCCACATAGCCAAGATCCACTAGATCCCAACACTCATGTTCTTTTAATAAGGATGTGATTCTGAGAGACCAAAATTCATAGTTCTTTCCAAGAATAATCGGCCCTTTTGTTGGTCCTAAATACTTAGAGGTGGCCATTTTTGTAAAAAAAAATCAAAATAGAAAACAAGGTGTTAGTATTGTTCATTCTTTTTATGAGGGATAAAGAAACACCTTTGATATTGCTTGATGCAATCAAATAGGTCCTATTAATGTTTCCTTCACGTAAAACTATGTCCTCGAGGGTCAAAACACACCAATGAAGTTTGAGTGCTAGCCCATTTGTTTTATAAAATTCAATCTATAGGAAATTTCTTGTTTCCTAGTATCGATCTTGTTGGATCTAACTATCCGAGCACAACATATTATAGATTCAGAGATCTGAGATGAATTATTTATCGATTTTAACCCTTTAATGGCGAAAACCAGGTGCTCGGGGGCTTCCTTTTTATCGAAAAAAATATTTAAAGTTAAACCTTCATATGACTAAGGGTCGAGAACCAGGTGCTTTGGGGATTTGACGATTTTTAAACCATTAATAACTTACTTAATCCAAATAGGTGAGTAGGAGAAGTCACAAAGAAGATAAAATATCAATGGTCCTTAATGCAAGATCATCGTACAAAGCCAAAGCCAAAGCACGCGCCTAGCCAAAGGAACAGTTGGACGCACAGATGGGAAAAAGGAGCATGCTTTTATGAAAACATTTTAAATTTTGAAATTTGAAGCATTAATGTAATAGCTAGAAAAAGGCGTACTTACATTTATGTCTTGGAGATATGAATAGATCTGGAGAGATTACTCTCATCTGCCAGATGTATTAGGCATTTAAGTCTGTTAATGTAAAGTAGGTAGATATGAATGTTAGATTAGACAGTTTTAGAAGCATAGGAGGGAAAATGGATATAGACACCCTCACCCTTGTATTATTGTAACTTTTGATGATTATTCAAATTTTATAAGTTGTAGAGTTGTAGTAGAGAACTGTAGAGAAGAACCCATGTACAGGAGCACTTGAGTTAATATATGAAGTTTTGACTCAACTTTCATGGTGTTATGATGATTACTATTTACATTTGTTGAATGGTATGTTTACAGTTGATTTGTTTCTCTGTTATGCATTTGTTTCAATGTTTTTTTATGTGTATGATTTCATGTTGAATGTATGAAGTCTGAGAGAGGAGAAGAAAGAGTTTCAATTGTTTCTCTTCCTAATAATTCCTACAAGGAGTGTAGTGAATGTCTGCAAGGTCTGCGTTGATGAGGTTCTGAGTTTTATCTCAGAAAGCTCAAGAGAGATACCATTGTTCTCATACCAGCTGAAGTGCAAGTGGAGCATAGAGTTGTGCAAGGTGTGGGCAGGCCATTTGAAGCCTTGGATTTTATAAATCTAGAAGGAAGGTCGAAGGACCATTGTTGTAAGGAGTGCACAAGGTCGGAGATCCAAATAACCAGAGGTTATTTGAAGGTTTTCCGCAAGGAGTGCGACAAGGGATCAGTTTGGAAGCTTGAGTTTATAAGTGAAAGCTCATGATGGATTTAACCTTTGAAGTGCTCAAAGGGAGACAGAGGCCAAAATCGTCTCATAGAAGTCAAGTTCAGAAGGGAGAACACCGAGCCATTTGGACATGAGTCATTGAGGAGTGCATCTAGTGGTCAGAATTCTTCATGGAGAATTCGTGAAATCGCGAGGACAATAGGATCCAGAGGAGCTCCGAGGTGGTTAGGAGTTGGATGAATCCACCACCCTGACATCAAGAATAAATGTGGACCGTTGATCGTGATCAGTTTGAGTTGTCAGATCATTTTGGAAATTTGGGATCCATAAGTTCGAAGTGCAAACCAAAATCCTTGGTCACTCTAAAACTTGAATCGCGAAAGGGATTATCAGCAGTGGAATATCATAATTTTGGTATTTTAGAGTTCAGCATACCGGAAATTATGTTGACAAAGGATCAGGACCCTTGGCATTGAAAACCTCAAAGTTGTGAGATGCGACATGCCTTTGGTGTGAAACATCAACATTTCGGCATATCGGGGTTCGGCATTTCGGAAACCCTGATGACAAGGAGTCGGGGTGCCTTGCATTGAAAACCCCAAAGTCACAAAACACGATGTGTCATCGGAGTGGAGTTTCAGAATTTCATCTTTCTGAGGTTCGGGAAGTAGAGGAGATAAGTGATTTTTAGAACCGAGATTTTTAAACTCCCGGTACACGAAATCCCGAAAAAGGGTCGCTATTTCAGAATTTGGAAATTGGTGCGGCAAGTGAGTTGGGATCGAGGATCGTGAAATTTTGGTATGCAGAGTCCCGAAATGCCATTGATCCTGTATTCCATGGGATGTTGAGTCCATTTCATTATTCCGACATTTTAGAATGTGAGGAATCATAAGGCAAGAGGAACGGTTGTTGGTTGCTCACTCGAAGTCCCGAAAGCCGAAACAAGTGGGTGATAGGTGGCATGTTTTCTTCGCGTGGAGGAATCAATCTTCGTTGACGTTTTGGATTTTGGTTATTGTAAAGGCTGTGTCATAGCGTCGATAAACTCCAACTCATGAAACCCAAAATATTTTGGGGCTTAGACAAAAAGGGTTTTAATTAACCCTTCGTGTGAATTGGAAAAGATCCTGAGTAGATCTCAGCCCGAGGGCTGGAGGTCTGTGCCAGTGTGGTACCAGAGCCCATAAAAAATTCTTTTCTTTCTATAGCAGAGAAAAAAGAGAAAAATTTTCAGCCATTCCGTCGAGAAGAAGAGATAGGCCAATGCTTGATCCAGTAATGGAAAGATAAATGTGAGAGTTACGTGCCAGACTTGATGCTATGGAGACAACACAGAGGCACACAGTCGAAGCTGAGGATATCAGTGAGGTTGAAAGTGAAAATGAAGATGGAAACAAAGGAGAAGAAGTTGTAGTCGAAGATGCTGCAGACGAACGCCTATTCAGGGTTGTTGCAAGGATAGGTGTTAGAGAAAAAATGGAGATTCCCATGTATGAGGGAAACTTAGATGTTGAAGAGCTTCTAGAATGGGTTAGAGCTCTAGACAAATACTTCGACTACGAGGATGTTGAGGAAGATAAGAAAGTCAAACATGTCGTTACTAGAATTAAAGGGCATGCAGCACTGTGGTGGGATGAACTGCAGGCTGATAGACGCTGCAAGGGCAAGAAGAAAATCGAAAGTTGGGATAGAATGGTTGCAAAGATGAAAGCCAAATTTATACCCAAGGATTATCAAATCACTTTGTTTCGGAGGATGCATAAGTTGATGTCAGTGAAAGAATACATTGAATAATTCTATAAGATAAACATCAGAGCAGGTCATCGGGAAAGCGATGATGAAAAAGTTTCCAGGTACATGAATGGTCTACAATATGACATCCAAGATGAGATGAGCATGATGACCATCTGAAATGTGGAAGATTCTTATCATATAGCTCTGAAAGTTGAAGAGAAGTTGAGCCGAAAGAAAGGTCAAAAAGGCCGAGGTAGAATTCAAGCCAGAGGCAAAACGATTGCCCAAGATAGAACTTAGAAATCTAAAGAAGAGGGAAAGAAACCTCAAACTCAACCTGAGAAGGGAGGAATCTCACAGGGAAGGCAGTATGATGATAGAAATACTTTTCCTCAAGCCAGAGGAAGAGGAAGAGGCAGAGGAGGTGAAGTGAAATTCTTTGTCTATGGAAAAATTGGACATAAATCCTATGAGTGTCAAGATAGGAAGAAAGATGGTGGTGAAAATCACATTGCCGAAGCTCAAGGATGGAATGTTGAGGCAGAAGACACTAAGGGCGGAAGATCCTTGATGATGAGGAAAGTTCTCTTGAAGCCAAAGAAGGAGGCAGAGAACCCAACCCAAAGAAACAATCTTTTTTGGATTGCTTGCAAAACTAAAGACAGGGTATGCAAGGTCATAGTGGACAACGATAGCATAGAAAATCTTATATCTATAGATATGGTAGAAAAGTTGGAGCTGGAGACTGTTGTACATCCAAGACCATACAGAGTTTCGTGGCTACAAAAGGGACATCAAGTAAATGCCACTAAACAGTGTTTAGTTGAATTTAAAATAAGAGGATATAAAGATGAAATATTATGTGATGTCATTCCCATGGATGTTTGTCATCTATTGTTGGGTATACCATGGAAATATGACAGAAACGTAGTTCATGATGGGAGAAAGAATACATACACCCTGGAAAAAAATGGTAGGACTCACATGTTGTTGTCGATTAAGGATAAACAAGTGAAAACAGAGATGAGAAACATTGTACTTCTCATGAGTGGGAAGGAACTTCTTGATGGGGTTAAGAAAGAGGGAAGACACACAATTTATTATGGTCAGGAAGCCTAGAATGTTTTTGACCAGTACGAGGATAGATGATTTACGAGAAGAAATCCAGGAGGTGTTGGGAGAGTTTGCTGATATAGTAGTGGATGCACTACCTTGTTCGTTGCCACCTATCAGGAGTATAAGTCATCATATTGATCTTATACCTGGAGCCAGTTTGCCAAACAAAGAAGCATATCGGTTGATGCCGCAGGAAAATGAATAAGTTAAGAGACAGGTGCAGGACTTAATGGACAAAGGATTGATTCGAGAAATCTTGAGTCCATCCGTTGTTCCGATAGTGCTCAGCCCAAAGAAAGATGGAGGTTGGAGAATATGTATAGACTCAAGGGAAATCAATAAGATTACCATCATATACAGATTTACATTACCAAGGATGGATGACTTGATGGATTGCTTGAGTGGAGCAAGGTTTTTTTCAAAGATTGATTTGAAAAGTAGGTATTATCAAATTCGAATGAGAGAAGGTGATGAATGGAAGACAACATTAAAGATGAATGAGGGGCTATATGAATGGCTTTTCATGCCATTTGGCTAAACAAATGCGTCCAGTACTTTCATGAGGTTGATGAACGAAGTCTTGAAGGATTTCATTGGGAAATTTGTCATTGTATATCTTGACGATATATTAATTTTCAGCAAAACAGAAGAAGAACACTTACAACATTTAGTTGTAGTAATGAGGAGACTACAGCAGGAGAAATTGTTGATCAATATGAAGAAATCATCATTTATGAGGACATAACTCATTTATTTGGGTTTTGTTATCTTTGTAAATGAACTGAAAATGGATCTGAAAAAGATAGAGGCGATTAAGAATTGGTCATCGCCGAAGAGTGTGTTTGAAGTTCGAAGCTTCCATGGTGTGGATATCTTCTATAGGAAATTCATCTAAAACTTCATTGGAATTAGTGCACCAATGATGGATACGGTGAAGAAAAGACATAAATCTTTTCACTCAACGGAGGAAGCAAATAAGAGCTTCAATCTGCTGAAGAAGAACATCACTGAGTAACCAATTCTGGTTTTACCAGATTTTAGCAAGACATTCTAGGTTAGGTGTGACACAAGTGGATTTGCAATTGGAGCGGTCTTGAGCCAAGACGACGGGTCAATCGCATATTTCGATGAAAAAATGAATGAAGTGAAGATTAAGTACTCCACATATGACAAGGAATTCTATGCAGTCATACAAACACTGAAGAAATGGAGACACTATTTGGTTCCCAAGGAGTTTGTTTTGTTCAACGATAATCACGCTTTACAATTCATGACTCGACAAGAGAAGCTGAACCAAAAACATGCTAAATGGGTTGAATACATGCAAAATTTTACTTTTGTGACTAAGCATATTTCTAGAACTGCTAACAAAGTTGTTGACACTTTGAGTAGGAAATGTTTGCCTATGCAAGAATTCAGAGTCAAGACTTTGGGTTTTGATAACCTCAAATAAATGTACAGGGATGACCCAGATTTTAAAGAGGCATATGAGGCATCCGAGAATCCAATTCTCAGGGATAGAAGCCAATGGACTAAATACATGATCTAGGATGGATTATTATTCAGGGAAAATCAACTATGTATTTTGAAGTGCTCCTTGAGGGAGAATTTTTTGAAGGAAAAACACAGTGGAGGATTGGTCGGACATTTCGGTCATGACAAGATGTTCTCAAAGTTGAATGGCTCATACTTTTGGCTAGGGATGAGGACAGATGTCAAGAAATTTGTGGATAAGTGCAGAATTTTCTAGCACACAAAAGGAAAAAGGAAGAATACAAGGTTATACCGACCATTACCCATACCTGAAAGACCGTGGGATGCAGTGAGCATGGATTTTGTATTAGGAATGCCAAGAACACAAAGAGGACATGATTCAATCTTTTTGGTAGTCGACAGATTTTAAAAAATGGCACATTTCATACCATGCCAGAAAACTAATGATGGAACTCATATTCTGAACCTATTTTTCAAGGAAGTCGTCAGACTTCATGGCTTGCCAAAGAGTATCGTTTATGATCTGGATACCAAGTTCATAGGGCATTTCTGGAGGACCTTATGGAAGAAGTTGGGCACAAATTTGTCTTTCAGCTCAACATATCATCCTCAGACGAATGGATAGACAAAAGTTGTGAAAAGGATCTTGGGAGATTTTTTAAGAAGCTTAGTGACTGAACACCACAGTCAATGGGATCACATTCTACCACAGTCGGAATTCACTTATAATGATTCACTCAATAGAAGCACAGGAAAAAGTTCATTCTAGATTGTATATGGAATGCAGCCAAGAGGAGTTTCTAAATTGAAAGATTCAGAACAAAATGAATTCAGGAGTGCTAGTATAGAGGACTTTGCAGAAGGAATGAAGGAGCTTCACAGCCAAATCAGGGAACGATTGCAGAGTTCAAGTCAAGAGTACAAGCAGAGAGTATATCAACACAGGAGAGAACTTCAATTTGAAGTTGGTGATCTGGTTCTTGCGCATTTGACGAAGGAAAGGTTCCCAAGGGGAACGTATAATAAGCTAAAGATGAAAAAGATTGGACTGTGCAAGGTCATAAGTAAATTTGGGGAAAACTCATATGAGATTGAATTACCCGATGGGGTCGGACTCTCACGGATATTCAATGTTGCGGATTTGTACCCTTATAGAGCTGAAGAAGTAGGAGCAGAGGAGTAACAGGAAGAAATTCAATGGAAAAAACAAATGCCTGTAGCTGTAGAGCCACAGATGGAAAGCATAATTGACAAAAGGGTTAGCAAAAAGACAAGGAGAAGAGAGTATTTTGAATACTTGGTCAAATGGAAGGGACATCCAGTTGAAAATGCTAGTTGGGAAGATGAAGCAACAATTCATAGGCATGGGCAGATCATACAAGAGATCATGAATAGGAATTCATGAAAAAATTTCAAGTGAGGGAGTATAATGCAGCAACATCGTACAAAGCCAAAGCCAAAGCATGCGCCTAGCCAAAGGAATAGCTAAACGTGAAGATGGGAAAAAGGAACACGATTTTATGAAAATGTTTTAAATTTTGAAATTTGAAGCATTAATGTAATAGATAGGAAAAGGCGTACTTACATTTATGTCTTGGAGATATGAATGGATCTGTAGAGATTACTCTCATCTGCCGAATGTATTAGGCATTTAAGTCTATTAATGTAAAGTAGATAGATATGAATGTTAGATTAGATAGTTTTAGAAGCATAGGAGGTAAAATGGATATAAACACCCTCAGCCTTGTATTATTGTAAATTTTGATGATTATTCATATTTCATAAGTTGTAGAGCTGTAGCAGAGAACTATAGAGAAGAACCCATGTATAGGAGCACTTGAGTTAATATATGAAGTTTTGACTCAAATTTCATGGTGTTATGATGCTTACTGTTTACATTTGTTGAATGGTATGTTTACAGTTGATTTGTTTCTCTATTATACATTTGTTTCAATGCTATGTTATATGTATGATTTCATGTTGAATGTATGAAGTTTGAGAGAGGAGAAGAATGAGTTTCAATTGTTTCTCTTCCTGAGAATTCTTGCAAGGAGTGCAGTGAACTTCTGCAAGGTGTGAGTTGATGAGGTTCTGAGTTTTATCTCAGAAAGCTCAGGAGAGATACTGTTGTTGTCATACTAGTTGAAGTGCAGGTGGAGCACAGAGTCGTGCAAGGTGTTCAAAGGCCATTTGAAGCCTTGGATTTTATAAATCCAGAAGGAAGGTTGAAGGACCACTATTGTAAGGAGTGCACAGGGTCAGAGCTACAAATAAGAAGAGGTTATTTGGAGGTTTTCCGCAAGGAGTGTGAGTAGGAATCCTTTTGGAAGCTTGAGTTTATAAGTGAAATCTCAGGGGGGATTTAACCTTTGAAGTTTTCAAAGGGAGACGGAGGCCGAAATCATCTCATAAAAGTCAATTTCAGGAGGGAGAACATCAAGCCGTTTGGACATGAGTGATTGAGGAGTGCATCTAGTGGTCAAAATTCTCCGTGAAGAACTCACGAAATCGCAAGGACCGTGGGATCCAGAGGAGTTGCAAGGTGGTTAGGATTTGGACGAATCCACCACCCTAACATCAAGAATCAAATTGGACCATTGATCTTGATCAATTTGAGCCATCGCGTCATTTCATAAATTTGAGATCTATAAGTTTGAAGTGCAGACCAAAATCCTTGGTCACTCTAAAACCCGAATCATGAAAGGGATTATCAACAGTGGAATTTCAGAATTTTGGTATTTTGAAGTTCGGCATACCGAAAATTATGTTGACAAAGGATCAAGACCCTTGGCATTGAAAACCTTGAAGTCGCGATACGCGACGTTCCTTTGGTGTGAAACATCGACATTTCAGCATATCGGGGTTCGACATTTCGGAAACCCTGATGAAAAGGAGCTGGGGCACTTTGCATTGAAAACCCCGAAGTGGTGAAACACAAAGTGTCATCGGAGTGGAATTTCTGCATTTCGGCTTTCTGGGGTCTGGAAAGTAGAGGAGACAAGCGATTTTTAGAACCGAGAGTTTCAAACTCCCGGTACGCGAAATCCTGAAAAAGGGTCGCTATTTTAGAATTCGGGAATTGGTGCGGCAAGTGATTTGGGATCGAGGATCGCGAACTCCTGGTACGCGGAGTTCCGAAAGGCCATTGATCATGCATTCCATGGGATGTTGAGCCCATTTCGACATTTCAACATTTTGGAATTCAAGGAATCATAAGGAAAAAGGAACGACTATTGGCTATTCACTCGAAGTCCCAAAAGCCGAAACAAGTGGGTGACAGGTGGCATGTGTTCTTCGCATGGAGGAATCAATCTTCATTGATGTTTCAGATTTCAGTGATTGTAAATGCTGTGTCATAGCAACGAGAACCTCCAACTTGCGAAACTCGAAATCTTTTGGGGCTTAGACAAAAAGGGTTTTAATTAACCCTTTGCGTGATTTGGAAAAGATCGTGAGCGGATCTCGGCCTGAGGGCAAGAGGTTTGCGCCAATCCTCTTTGATATGAGATCAACAACCCACAATTACTTCGGGACTCTGGGCTTCAGATCCTTCCACCTCTTTAATTCACAATACTCATGAAGTGCCGAAGTGGTGAAATGCACATATCTAATGGTCCTCAGACCTTGGAAAACTAATGGAAAATATATTTTTTAGGACTCTGGCATTTGAGAGTTCCTATTTTCTAAGAGGCACAAACCTATGGAGTGTTGAATCTCCAAAGTGATGAGGAGCTATGATACTTGATCCATGTGTCCATGCAAATGGACGGTTGGGATCTACTTCAGAATCTCGGGCCTCGGGAGTTTTGAGATGCACAACACCCCAAACTTCCGAAGTGTCAACCTTCCAGAGTTTCATATATGTCGACACGTGCCCTTAACCGCCAATGGTTCAAATTTTGTTTGGGCTCCAGTAACATCTCGCCCCAATGCTTCACTTCGCAAACCTTCCAGATTGGTAAGCCTCTGAATTAATGGATATGGCACCATGTGTCCTCGTTGATGGAGGGTCTATATGAAGTTTAGTCTTCGGGCCTACAGGAATTCTCACTCCACACTTCCAACTTTCCTTCGAAGTATCTATCCTTCAGAGAAAAGGATCTCATACCATGAGTCCAACGTGATCAATGGCCTGAATTTACTCTGACTCTTCGGAGCTTCGGGTGTCTGGTGACCCTTAGCACCTATGCTCTAATTCCTTTGAAGTACAATATCTATGAAGTACGAGATATTCTGACACGTATCTACTAGATCCAATCGTCCAGATTCACTTCATCTCTCAAGACTTTGGGATTCTAGTCTCATTTTCACAGAAGCCCAAAAAAGTTTCGAATCACGGAGTTCGAATGACTCCAATTGTTAAACCTTTTTCACCTTTCCTTGATCGAATGACAACTATTTATTGCGACCAAATCTAACAGGTGATATTTGTTTGGATCCTCTGTGCACAACACAATCTATCTGGGATTGATCTAATGGCCCAGATCTATTCTTGCAACTGATCTAATGGATGTTGTAGATTCTCCTTTTCTACTTGTGCATTTTCCTCTTGAAGAAAGTATTTCACAAATTCTTAAACGCTCTTCCTTTGAATCTCCTTATGTAGGGTTTCCTCCACATGCTGTGAGGTCTCTTGTGCTCCTTTTTGGAGGACTTCTCTTTGTTGGTGAAGTTTTGGTCAGACCATGGTCCTTACCAGGTTACCAACAAAAGGCACTGAGTAGTCTAGAGCACTAGCACTTTCATCTCCCTCGAAGAGAAGAAGTCTCACACTAATAGATGCTAAGACAAATAGATAGGGAAGGGTAAGGAAAAGACTTAGTAGGATTCACAGAACCTTCAAGACTCATCCTAATCTTGTGAAAGACATCTACCTATCAAACATATCTGGATATTATGTGTGCAAGCATCAAACCTACTTATGTTGCATAAAATAACTTAAACACATAACCATCATGAGGAACTTATCAACCATAAAGAATATTGTAATACATGAGTAAAACATAAGAAGACATAGCATATTTTGAAAATTTAGGTCCTTCTTTATATTATCTTTAGAATCTTCCTTCATTTATAATCTCAAAACCATACAATAGTGCTCCATTATAGACTCTTGGATATGGAATCATGTCACAGAGCTCTAATTCTCAAAAGATGTACATACTACATTATAGACTCAAACATTTTCTTGACCCGACTGACAACAACCTAATAGAGAGGGAAAGATCAGGCTGAACTCGATCACAATTCAGATGAACTCATATCTAACCCTTTTACAATCATGTCCATCCATATATATAGGCTAGGTTGTGTCTTCTCATAAGCATGTGCATGAGAATTCAATTGGGTTTCCACTTGAGAGTTCTGATTATGTAATGCTAATTCCAAACTTGTTTTGAATATGAATTTTTCTAAATTATTGTTAGAAACCAAATTGGTTCTAGTGGGAACTATTGTAAATTCTAACCTTTTACAATATCTACTACAAACAGATATTCAGAAAAGAACAAAAAATATACAATGGAAAATACAAAGATTACACAGATATTTCTCCCCTGGAAACCCAAACCGAGAAAACCAACATATTCTATATTCATTCATTGTGATACATTTTTTACAATACAATATATATATATATATATA
>JZKD02S1809466.1:488506-521296 GCA_000966675.3 Picea glauca | reverse complement strand
CCTCAAGGTCAAAAACCCTGCACACTCAATAAAACTGAGTCAATAACACCTGTCTACATCAAATAATAACACATCATGTCATCTGTCAATCACATTATAATCATATATAAAAGGTATAACATCAAAAAGGGTCCAGATCAGTTGCGAGCAATTGTCCTCAAATAATAAGTGTTCTCAGTGCGCCAGAGCGGGATGTTACACATTTTTATAACAAATGTCCTCGTAAAAAAAAGAGAAATGATGAAGGTTACTCAAATAGCAAACAAACATATAAAGCAAAAAGAACCACAAAGAAAGTTTTCAAGAAAATCTTATGCACCAAAGAAGACATCTCATCATTAGATGAAGATGAAGTCAGTGACAGTGAGACAGAAAGAGTTCTATTCATGGAAGTAGAAGAGTTTGATAAAGAAGACTCCAAAGAAGAATATGAAGAGGCAAAATTTGACTATCGAGAATAATTGTTGTGTGCCATAGAAGTTATCAGAAGAGAAAAGAAGAAAAACAAGCTGAACTAGATAAGAAAGAAGACACTCAAGAACTAGAACAAATGATCACAAATTTGAAGGTTCAAATTGAATAACATAAAAGAATTGAAGAAGCACTCAAAGAACAGATGGAAGGAAGAGACAATCTCATTGGAAATTTGGAAGAAAATTGTCATATTAAGAAAGGATCTTCAAAATAAAAATATGCAGAACAACTCAAAAGTTTTGAATGACATTATCAACATTAAAAAAACTCATCCAGTGACAAGTCCAGACTTGGATACAATCAGACAGAAAAGGGATCAAGGTGCAAAACAACAAAACAAGAAACATATCCAAAAATCTATGGAGAAACAATCAAAGGGGACAAGAATGTCTACAAATAAAATTATAGGGACACTCCTCCACCGAGAAGATTCGGATTTCAGAATAAACAATCGACAGAAACAAATAGGCCTTAGGAAGAAGAAGGATTCATAAGAGTACCTCATTTCATAAGATCTTCAACTCCCAGGTATCAAACTATCATTTTTGGTTTATTTTATGCATGTAATACTTTTGGACATAAAGATGTGAATCACATAGCTAACAACAGGAACATAAACAACTTTGAATGTCATACACAAAAGGGTTATCCAAAAAGGAGTAGTGAAACAAAGATAAGAAGCTACAACAGGTTTGAATCTTTGAGCACTGAAGTGGAATGCTACAAATGTAAAAAATTTGGACACATGGCCAAAGATTGTAGAATGACATTCCCTCCTAGAGAACCACAACAGAACAACAATAGTCACAGATAGGAACCTTATAAAAGGACATGGATAACAAAGCAGAATCAATATAGAAATGAAGAATGAACACTCGCTCTACAAGCTAAGCAAAAGAAACATGGTTGGTATGTTGACAATGGTTGTTCAAACCACATGACAAGTGATAGAGACAGGTTTCTTACATTAAGAAATAAAAGAGATGGACCAGTCTCCTTTGGAAATGATGATTGAGCTAAAATCATTGGGAAAGGCACAGTCAGAATTGGGAACAAGAATACCAAGGAAAAAAACGTTCTACTAGTAGAAAATATGAAACATAATATTCTAAGTGTGAGTGAAATGTGTGACCAAGATCATAAAGCTACTTTCAATTCAAAAAAGTGCAAGATAAGAAAAGACTATACAGGAAAATTAATTGCAACAACTATGGGAATTTCAAACAACATATATGTATTAAGTGAAATTGGAAATGAAAAGTATTTCCTAGGAAAGGAAGATGAAACTTGGCTATGACACAAAATAATGGGCCACACACATTTTCATAACCTTGTCAAAGTCAACAAAAGGGAAGCAATTAGAGAAATTACCCAGATCACGAAACCAACCAACACTTTATGCAAGCATTGTCAACAAGGAATGCAAACAAATACTAGATTTAAATCAAAAGAATAGTCAACGACAAGACAACTAGAAATTGTGCATACTGATTTAGTTATACCAACTACAACAACGGGTTTAAAATTTGATAAATACTTTATGTTATTAGTTGATGATTATACAAGAACTATCGTAGTTTGATTTCTCAGGAATAAGTCAAAATCTTTTGAAAACTTCAAGGTCTACAAGGAAATGGTTGAAAATGAAATGGATTCAAAAATCAAATGCTTGAGATATGATAATGGAGGAGAGTTCACTTAAAATGAATTTATGGACTACTGCAACAGGAATGGAATAAAAAGGTAATTCTTTGTTGCTAGGAGACCTCAACAGAATGGAGTTGTTAAAAGAAAGAACATGACAATACAAGAAATGGATCGAGCAATGCTAATGAATTCCAAATTGACATATATCTTTTGGACATAGGAAACACATACAACAATTCACATTCAAAATAGAGTAATGCTCAGAAACAACACTGACAAAACTCCCTACGAGCTATGGAAAGGAAGACCAACAAATGTGAAGCACTTTAGAGTTTTTGGAAGCAAATGCTACATCAAAAGAGAAGATGATAGAATGGGAAAGTTTGAATCTCGTGTGTACAAATGAGTACTTGTTGGTTACTCAAGTATAAGGAAAGCATACAAGTGTTACAGCCTAATATTGAACAAAGTTGTGGAAAGCATCAACGTAACAATTGATGAAACATGTAGACAAGAATTAAAGGAAGAAGAAGATGAATCAATGGAACAACTTTACGAACAAGAACCAGAAGATGAAAAAGAAGTAGAAGGGGAATATGAAGAGGATCCGACAGAATAAGAAGAGCAAGGTCAGCAAGTGCCTCCAAATACACCTAGCAGACGAGTACAGAAGAATCATCCTTCAGATTAGATTATTGGAAACAAAGATGCGTCGCTGGGGAGATAGGAGTCTAGCCCAAGATTTTTCTATATTCAATCAGAATTTTAAAACCATGCTTGTAACCAAGCTTTAGGTCCTCCTCAGTGGCAGTAGTGTCGAACATATTTAACTGCAATGCATAACACCATTAAATATACCAGTAAAAAAAACGTGTATTTATTCACTATTGTTAAATAAATATTAACCACAGTTAATCATTTAAATTTTACTATTCGAGCTTTGAGTTTTATGTAGCCACCCTAGGCTAGTTTATGCTGGTCGTGTTTTTCCACTCTAGCCTTTGTTGCTTTGGATGTGTCTGGTAGCCTACATATGGAATTTTTGAAAAAAATTAGATATCGTAATTGTTACTTAAAACGGGAAAGAAAAACATAAATGCTCATATTTCACTGATAATATGACATGTTTTGTACCTTGCTTGACCAGCTCGTGGTTTTCGTGCTTATTTTTTTAACAAGTTCTCCTTTGCATCCTCTATTAGCGCCTTCCAATCTTTCTTGAGAACCATGGGAGGGTGCTCTTGCTTGAGGTCTATTTGCAATTTATCCCTATACTGGGCCCTAGTGTATTTTAAATTCTCACTGGCCAACTTTGTAACCACTTTCTTGTTGAAAGTGTTGCCAAACAAGTTTACCATGTGATCTATTAAATCATCTTTCTTCTCGCTATCTTGGCCATTCCATCGTGTGCGAATGGTGGGGCTAAACAGCTCCAATTCTTTGTCATGTAAGTTTCTATAGAAAACATTGTTTCCTACAGTAACGTGTTATCCATTAATCAATTAATAATCTCAACAAATGTCCATTTCAATTTCATGAAAAAAATGAATCAATTAATGGGATAATTACCTGCAATCTTTTGAATCTTTATTGGAACACATGCGTCATCTACCAGAAAGGTGACATCTAGTGATCCAGTTCTTTTAATTCATTTTTCTCCATGCAAAATAGGATCCACCTACACTATGTTCGTCTCCGGAGTCATCATGTGGAGTCCCAGGATACAACTCATCATGCTCCGGCATGTCATGCTGGTCAAAATCGCTCCACTCATTAATGGATTCTAGGGTAACCTCAAGAGGATCAAAAAGCCTCACTTGCACTTTTCTATGTCGACCTTTTTTTTGCATTGGACCCTCATTGCTACCTATAGTAGTTGCAGGATCAACAAGTTCCCCACGCACGGGGTTTAAAAACTCCTACAAACAAAAAACTTTTCTTTATCAATTCATATATAAAATATAAAACTAAAAAATGGATATGAAATTGTCATAGCTAATAAAAATATGTAAAGATGCCACTTACCCAAAAATTAGTTATTGTAGTTTGTAGCTCTACAATTCTTTCCCTATCCTACTGTGTCAGGGGTATTTTGCTAATCAAACCTAGATATTCCATGTTAGCCTTCTTCAAGGCCTTCATTACAGTTGTCATTGGGTTTGTCAAATAACATATTTCATCCTCATCAATATCCTCTATGGGAGCCTGGACAGATGTTGACAGAATAAATCAGTCAACAAAAGTTATGAAATTCACCTCTAACATTAAAAAAATGAAATATTGCAGTAATCTTAGAAAAAACAATAACAAAATTTCAGAAATTTAGTTGTTGTAGTCATAAGTTGTTATTGTATTTAACATTTACCTGGTGAGGCACTGCGAGTGCCTTTCCATGGTCACCCTGGAGAGATGTAGGGGTTGAAACTCAGACATGATCACCCTGGACAGAAGTTGACACAATAAATAAATTAACAAAAGTTATGAAATTCACCTGTAACATTTAAAAAATGAAATATTGGAGTAATATCAGAAAAAAAATAATGAAATTTCAGAAATTTGGTTATTGTAGTCATAAGTTGTTAATGTATTTAACCTTTATCTGGCGAGGCACTGCGGGTGCCTTTCCACAATCACCTTGGAGAGATGTAGCGGGTAAAACTCAGACACGGTCACCTTGGACAGAAGTTAACACAATAAATCAATCAACAAAAGTTATGAAATTCACCTGTAACGTTTAAAAAATGAAATATTGCAGTAATATCAGAAAAAAGATAATGAAATTTCAGAAATTTAGTTGTTGTAGTCATAAGTTGTTACTGTATTTAGCATTTATCTATTGAGGCACAGTGGGTGCCTTTCCACGGTCACCCCGGAGAGATGTAGTGGGTGATTTTCTACCACGGTCACCCTGGACAGATGTTGGTACAATAAATCAATCAATAAAAGTTATGAAGTTCACCTGTGACATTAAGAAAATGAAATATTGCAGTAATAATAGAAAAAAATAATGAAATTTCTTAAATTTAGTTGTTGTAGTCATAATTTTTTAGTGTATTTAACATTTACCTGCTGAGGCGAAGTGGGTGCCTTTCAATGGTCACCCTGGAGAGATGTAGTGGGTGATTTTCTACCATGGTCACCCTGGAAAAATGTTGACAAAATAAATCAATCAATAAAAGTTATGAAATTCACATGTAACATTTAGAAAATGAAATATTGCAGTAATAAGAGAAAAAAAAATAAAAATAAAAATGAATTTTCTGAAATTTAGTTGTTGTAGTCATAAGTTTTTAGTGTATTTAACATTTACCTATTGAGGAAAAGTGGGTGCCTTTCCACAGTCACCCTCTCCATCTATTCGATTTAAGTTGTAATCGATCAACAACTCTTCACCTGGAACTATTGTTTTTGTTGCACATACAAATATACAATTTCCTTTGCATGCCTCAAATATGCAATTCAGTTTCTTAGTTGTTTCCACTGGTCGTGTACTATTTATAAAGCCCACAATGTTTCCAGTAGCTTTTGGCCTTCGATCAATATACATAGTTGCCCCTTTATTTTGATTGTTATCTAGTAGTTGTATATAATTTGCGGCAATTATGTATCTCCGCATACTTTGCATATATCAGACCAACATCAACCAGTGATTGTATTTGTATAATTGTCCGACATACTCCATCAATTCAGTTACAGTGCCATAGCCAAAATTTATGCCATCCATGGAAAATAACCCCAATCCATGTAAGGACAAAGGAACAATTCCATACATCCTCCCACCGATGAAGAAATTTGTGTCCACTTCAGGTAGCTCCTTAGGTTCCCATCGTTGCACTATATGTTTATACATCAAGGACAACTCAATGTCACCTATGCTCTCAGCATCATAATTACACGACCCTCCGTTGGCAATAAAAATTTGCATGCGGGTACAAAATCGTTTCCTTACCTTTTCCAACCTAGTTGATCTAGAACCGGTAGATCTAGTACAACACGTCTCAGTTTCAACCTCTCTTACTATATCTTGATCATCACTCAAGGAAGATAGATCTAACAGATACCTATTTGGTGGTACCTACACTCATTAAAACAAGAAGATAAGTTATCGTGCCAATATACATTTTTGGTACCAACACAGTTGCATATAGTTGCATAAAGTTGAAATTGCCACACCTATCCATTATATAGTTGCATAAAGTTGAAATTGCCACACCTAGTTGCATATAGTTGCAATTTAGTTTCATAAGTTGCATATAGTTGCATAAGTTTCAATATAGTTGCATAAGTTTCAATATAGTTGCATAAGTTGCAATAAAGTTGTGTAAATTTGCATAAGTTCCATAAAGTTGCTTAGGTTGCATAAGTTGCATGTCGCATAGTTATCGTGCAAATATACATTTTTGGTACCAACACAGTTGCATTTAGTTGCATAAAGGTGAAATTGCCACACTTATCCATCATATAGTTGTATAAAGTTGAAATTTCCACACCTAGTTGCATATAGTTGCATAAATTGCAATATAGTTGCATAAGTTGCAATAAAGTTGCGTAAAGTTGCATAAGTTGTAGTATAGTTGCATAAATCGCATAGTTGCATATAGTTTCATATTTGCATATAGTTGCATACAAAATTGCTGCAATATAGTTGCAATATAGTTGCATAAGTTGCATATAGTTGCATAAGTTGCAATATAGTACCAACATAGTTTCATATAGTTGCATTTGGTTGCATAAAGTTGAAATTGCCACACTTATCCATCATATAGTTGCATATAGTTTCATAGTTGCATAAGTTCCATATAGTTGCATAGTTGCATAAGTTGGATTGTTGCATAAGTTGCATAAAGTTGTGTAAAGTTGCATAAGTTCCAAAAAGATGATGACATTGCATAAGTTGAATGTTGCATAGTTGCATAGTTGCATATAGTTGCATATAAAATTGTTGCAATATAGTTACATAAGTTGCATATAGTTTCATATAGTTGCAATATAGGTGCATTTGACCACTCACCAATATTTGAGAATACAGCTGCAATATAGTTGCATAAGTTGAAATATAGTTGCAATATAGTACCAACATAGTTGAATGTAGTTGCATTTAGTTTCATAAAGTTGAAATTGCCACACCTATCCGTCATATAGTTGCAATATAGTTGCATTTGGAACCATTGGTACATTTTCATAATAATAATGGGTCTCAAGGTGTGTACCATGACTAGAGATGAAAAAAAGGGCCTTAGGTCCTAAACATATTTTCTTTGGCTCATTTTTCCATTACCAAGCCCTCAAACCACCACATCTATCCTATTTAATAGACTATGGTGCTTGGGTGGGATATGGGTGCCATTCACAATTTTTTCACACCATGTATGGAACTTAGGTCTTGTCCATGGTTAGGGAAAGAAGTATTACCAAGTTGCATTGTTGCATAAAGTTGCATGTTGCATAAAGTTGCGTAAAGTTTTAGGTCCAAGTGCTGAAATCATGGTCTTCCTATTAAGTTTTGAAAATTTTCATAAGAAGCCCAATATTTTGAAATGGCTTAATTCCCCCATACCGAAGTGGCCCATTATCCTTGTTTCAGAATGCTCAGGGGGCTTACATTCAAAGTATTGTTATTAGATGAAGTTTAAAAAGTGGTATGATGGATTGAAGTTCAAAAAAGTGTCGATGGCCTAATGTTTTAAAATTGTTCGATGTGCAATGTTTTAGAAGCTCCCTTCCGTCCAAATACCTTGGCATCCCCTTGATCGACAATGCCCTCCATAACTCCTCTTGGGAACCTCTCTTATCTTCCTTCTCTAAATGGCTCTCTTCCTGGACCTTTAGAGCCTTAAACCTTCCCAGTTGTCTCACTCTCATCCAAGCCGTTCTTCAGGCCCTCCCGATCTATTCCTTTTCAGCACTGGCTGCTCTGAAGTTCGTCCTCACAGCCATCAAAAGTTTACAGAGAAAATTCATTTGGCAAGGCATCAACAAAGAGAAGAAAATAGCACTAGTCAGCTGGGATAAAATTTGTCAGCCCAAAAAACAAGGAGGATTGGGATTAAGGGATCCCTCTATAATGAACAAGGTCCTTAGTGCCAAAATTTGGTGGCGCTGGCTAAAAAATCCCAAGGATATTTGGGCTGGGCTTTGGAGGCAGAAATATGCTCCAAACATGGCTGAGAAGAACTTAATACGCTAGAATGGGGACAACCTGGGCTCTTTAATCTGGACAACGACCAAGTAGAACAGACAGCTGGTGGCTCGACACGCCTTTTGGGAGATAGGTAATGGGAAAACGACTCTTTTCTAGCAAGATTCCTGGCAGCAGTGGCCATATCTGAATGCTGAAGAATGGGCCCACGACATCTGTGCCCTAGCCAAATGGGAAAGCTTGACAAGAGTAGCTGACTACTAGCAGGACAATCCCGTGGAGGATGCTTGGAGATGCTGGCATTTGGATAGGGATCGCCTTAACCTGGAGGCGCATTTAGATTTGGCATCTTTGCAAGAAGAGCTGGCTAAACGGAAAATACCCAAAATTGCAGAAGAAGATACACTTCAATGGGGATACAAGCCACAGGGTACTTTCAGCACGTGAGAAGCCTACCATATTAAAACTCAGTCAAACCCCCTCCCGGCTTCGAAAGTCCGGAACAAAATTTGGAGCCTTAAACATTGGCCCAAAATCACTCTATTCCTCTGGATGATCTCCCATTCCAGCATTCTCACATGGGACAACCTCTCGAAAAGAGGTTTTGTGGGACCCTCTTTATGCATACTATGCGGGGAAGCAGAGGAAACCATGAACCATCTCCTCAATTCTTTCCCTTATATAGCTCAAATTTGGGATCAAGCAACGCTTATCATGCGGACCTCAGACCACCTCAGGGATAGCATCATCGAAACTATTATGGAATGGAGGGACAAGTCTTTTCACTCCCCTCTCCTTAGTCGTATCTAGCAACTTCTACCAAGTTTCATTCTTTGGCAAACGTGGAAATAAAGGAACAGGAGAATCTTCAGAAGCATCTCCCTCCCGTGGCAATAGTGTTGGAGTCACTTCCATCGCAACATCCTGGAAACTCTCCACCTACGAAACTGGTCCAACGTAGACTTAACCTGCCCTCCTTCTGAACTCCCCATCCTCTGGCACTGTATACCACTTCCTTATCTTTAGACTCTCCCCTCCCCTTCTCCCACCTTCCCTTCCAGCAACCCCTCATCTTGGTCTCCCCCCCCTGAAAGATTTCATCAAGCTCAATTTTGATGGAGCCTCTAAGGGTAATCCAGGGGCTACCGGCTATGGAGTAGTCTTCCGTAACCATCATGGACACATTCTCATCATAGGAGCTGGCTCCATCGAGCACTCTACGAACAATACAACAGAACTCTGGGGTCTTATCAAAGGTTTGCAATTGGCCATCAAAAACAATTTCACCAAGGTAATCGTCGAGGGGGACTCCCAAGTCATCATTGGCATGCTGTGCAGGATCTTAAATGGGGCCAATCCAGACAGAATTTCGCCCAGCTGGAGACTCTCACACAGCCTGAAGATCATCGCAGATCTAATGCACTGAAATCAGACTATCATTCCTGCACACGTAAGGAGGACGACGAATCAAGTTGAGGAAAAACTGGCTAATCTAGGTACCAATTGGAGTGGTCCATTACTCCATTGCAACTTATCCTGGGATCATCATCACCCCATTCTCCAGCAGTGCATACGCAAAGCGGAAATGGTGTATGTCTCCCCGGATGGGGTGTTAGTGCGGCAAACATGGCAGACGGAGGGGGCAGGCATCAACCACCATGGCACAGAGCCACGTGACGGGCTCGTGCCATAGCCCGTCACCTTCCCATCTGATTAAATGGCCTTCATTGTGATTAGAGGGCACATTTATGATATCCTCCTCTCCATATCTGCGTCATTGTTTGGCTTGTGTTGCAATGGTTATCACTCGTCTCCGTTTGCAGGCTGGAGGACTCTCCCCTTTGTAGCCATGGTAGCCAAGGCTCTATCCAGATAGAATTCTCTAGTTCCATGCAGCCTTTGTTAACCACCAGGTCACTCACCTCTGCATAGTGCACCTGTTCTCGCAGGTTAGTAACAATTATCACCCTATGCCACGACCCAGGGGAAGGTCGCGAAGGGGCTCTCCCTGGAAGCCTCGTCGCCCCTCGGTCTCTCCCCTAGACTCACCTTCCATCTGCTCCTCCCCCCCCGCTCTAGTCTGAGCATCTCTTAGCTTCTTCCCATGATCCGCCAAACTTGCAATTTGGTTGTTTGGCAATAATACCCTAGCTGGCGAGCTCCTTCCCGCACCCTCCGATGGCTTTCACTGCCCCTTCACCAGCCCATGACCCTCCGAGAAGCTCAAGCAGTGAGCCTCCTCCACAAAGCAAGCATGAGGGTGCTGATTACCATTTCGCTGATTCCTTCAATAGCGCGTAGTTTAGAGGCAGCCTAGCTATCCTTCATAGCCTAGTTTTTGAGCTCCGCCAAGGAGTGGCGGATCTCTAGTTCCGACTACAAGCAACCGATGAAAAAGTGGAAGTCTTTCTTCAGACTTTCTCTTCCATGCAAGAAACTTTCTCCTTGGACTTGGCAGAAGCGACCCCCATGGAGGAACCCAGAGCAGATCCCGGTGTAGGACATGACAGGATGCAACGTTCAACAGAGAAGGCACAGGTGCAGGGAAAGCGAGAGTACAGTGTAGCAGAGGAGGACTCGGCAGGGATACTGATGCAAAGTGATACTACAAAGGCTGATGGAACCATAAGAAAAGTGAAAGTCGACTGGCGATGGGCAGACCAGGTGACGTATGTTGAGGAGGAGCCCTGGACAGAGGACCTCCATGCCACGTGGCCGGACTATCTACCAAGTGTCTAAGTCTATAGTGTTTCACAATGTCTTTTCAACCTTTTGCTAGTTTCATATGATGAACAGTCCATATAAGACCTCTTTTTCTTAGCTTATCTTACTATCTATGATGAACTCATTTGCTGGCTAGACTGGTTTCCCCTTTGTTGGGGCAGTCCAGTTATTACAACATGACTATCACTGTATTCTGTAACTCTGCCTCAGTTTTGGAAGGTTTTTAATATATGATACTTCTTACTTAANAAAAAAAAAAAAAAAAAAAAATTGTTCGATGTGCAATGTTTTAGAATGGCTCAAGGGGCTTAAATTCAAAAACAGATCGATATTCCAAAATGCCTTGAACTTTAGAAGTGGGCCAAAGTTGGAGAAATGCTTAAAATTTTGTAATAGCACAAAGTTCAAGAATGGGTTGAAGTTAACTTTGGCCCTAATGTTAAAACATGGTCCAAATATTGGAAGAGGCCTAATGACCTTGTCCATAAATGCTTTGAATTTTATAAGAGGGACAATGGCAGAAAGTTTGAATTTGCATGATGGGTGATGTTTTAGAGATTCCAATGGAGTTAAGTTCGAATTATGGAAGTTGGGAAAAGTTTAAAAAGTGGCCAATGACTGATGAAATACATGGAAATAGTCCTAATGGCCTTAATTTTAAACAATGGTTGAAGTCTCAAAAGGGGTGGAAGTTTCAAAACTTAGTCTTTGAAAAGGGGCCAAAATTAAAAATTAACCGAAAGTTTCGATTGGCCATGAATTTCAAATGTTGTTCAATGATGCAAAAGATCCTAATGACTTGATTCGAATAGGTTTGATGGTCGAAGTTGGTAGGAGGCTCAACGAGCAATGTTTGAAGGAAGGTCCAATAGTGAAGAAGAGGGACGATATTTTAAAAGGCAGTTGATGCTAGAAAGATGTCTTACCAATAGGGTCGATGACCTGAAATGAATGAGAATAACCTTAGATCAAAGATGGATCAAGGAATGAGAATATGATTTTCTTCGAAATAAATCAATTATTTCATGTGAGAGAGGCCTTCGACCCATGTCAATGAATAAATGTTTGAACATAACAAAAAATATATAGTAAGCAAAACCTTATTTTGGGCATAACTTGAGCATACAAACTCAGATGGAGTTGAAATTTCACATGGAATTTTGTATCAAAGTTGTCTATGAAAATATCCTTGAGCTCAAGTTTGTGTATTTGGCACTGAATTCCTTAAAATTGACACAATGAAGTTTTTAGATGATAATATTGTACTTTATGCCAACAATTCCATTCATGATGAAATCTAGACAAGGACTATCGATGAACACAAGAAAGCCCATAAAATCATTTGGATAGATTCCAAGGGATTCTTAGTGAAATAGACAAAATGGGGCCAAAATCACTGTTTTGTGACACTTTTTGACATTTATAGAAATTGCATTTGAAGGAAAGGGACCTAAAACTACAAATCAGGAAAATTTATCCAAGAAAACATTTCATCTCCTTAGTCATTTGGATAACTTTGTCCAAGTGAAAATTTCTCGAATCTTTGTAGTTTGAAGTATATGGATTTTCACCATATTTTATGGCAATAGAAAAAGTGCCAAATGAGGCAAGTTCTCATCTTCAAAAGGATGAATAAGTTGTCTAGAACAACAAATTACTCAGACAAAGGTTGTTGAGCATTCACATATAAGAATATCATTAACGACCAATACAAAAAAAAATCTAGTTCTCCCAATATTCGTCCACTGGTGATGGAAGATGGTCTGCGGTGTTGAATTGCACCAACAAAAGCACAAAAAATGCATGAGTTGTTTATCTTCTAAGTGATGTAACTTTCAACTACAAAATCAGAATGGGACGAGAGTATAGGCATTGGAAATCTATTTTAGAGGAGAAAATAAAAATATTCATAATTGGGAAATGTATTTGTGTTTAGTAATCCTAAAACAATTACATAACAGAGCCTTCAAGATTGATTTAACAAGGAAAATTGTTCATGTGGGTGAACCCTAAAGTATCTTAAACTTGGAGAAATATGTCTATGATGAAGAATTAACATACTATATGAAAAAATTATAAGGTGCGATTTCTTATCTTCCATGATGATGCTTTCATTATGATGTGGAGGCACAATTGGCTCGGTAAGAGCATGGTAGTTTAAGGTGCTTGTCAACCTGTAAGTTAAATGTTCGATTGAGGATGGCTAGGTATACTTTGCATATTTGAATTGATGGTAAATCATGAGAAGGGAAAGGGACTGAGGTTGTTGGTGCCCTTAGTAGAAAATGCATTCAATGCATTTGTCTCCAACTAATTCATAGGAAGAATATTTGCAATTTGGAATCTTTCTTCTTTAGCTAATTCATTGAACACCATAGAAGACTTCCTCAAATTAATCTCCATGCTTGTAACTTTACAATAGATTCCCAAAATCTCCTTAATGATTATAATTTCCCTTAAATATCCATGTCCGAAAGTCATTATGTCATATACAAAGAGTAGATGTGAAATGATGAATGAATTATAATTTTTTATTCCCTTTACTAACCTTGTTCTCCTAGCATATTTGATCACATTACTTAATCATTTGGCTACTAATAAAAAGATAAAAGAAGATAAAGGGCATTGTTTTCATAGGCCTCAATATGAATTTTAAAAACTAGAGGGAGAACCATTTATAAGAACTATAAAGGAAGTTGATGAAAGACACCCAAAAATCCATTCTATTATATGTAGATTCATTCTAAGATGGAGCAATAACAATCTAAGGCATAACTAGTTCAGTTTGTCATATGTTTTTTCAAGGTCCAACTTCATGACAACAATAGATGGTTTCTGGGTTTTATTTGTGTGCAGTCCTTCTTGGGTTGATCCCACAACATCATGGATTTGTCTATTGTATAAAAAACTAAAATTTTCTTCATACTAATTTAATACCAAGGCTCCTTTGAAAGATTTTAATACCAAGGATTTTGGCTCCTTTGAAGGAGTTTAATACTAATTTTGTTCCATATTTTTCCACTTGTGCTTCTATACCTACCTTCGTTTCCTCATCAATAAGCCTGGAAAATAACCTAATGATTTCCATATTTCACCAATATTTCCATCTCTAGTAAGCCTAGTTAATAATTTTATACACATTCCCTAACTCTATAGACCCAACTTCAATCTCAATCCTTGCATTTAAGACATTGGAGGAAATTGCAACTAGATTGGCATTCCACATTAAGACTAACCCTCCTAAAAGTTCTTCAAAATCCACCATTTTTTTTTTCATTCTTTTAGAAAGGAAGACATAAATTCTGCAGCTTTAGAGCCAACACACACAATTTCTTAGAGAATCAAGACATCTAGTTTCTAAATTGCACACATTCTTTTTAAGGCTTATTTTTTTGGGGCACCCATGACCCCTCCAGAATTAATTGAGCGAATGATCATTTGGAAAAAAAATTAGGGGTCTTCCCTACTCTAAAGGCCCCACAAATGGTTATCTACTTCCCTCCCTAACCTCTTTTTTAGCTCAAGACTTAGCCTTGGACCCTACATTGTGTTAGAATGGAAAGGTGTCTTGTATGTGTTAAAATTCAAGATACATGATTTGGAACTATATGCTTTGGACCATTTGGCTTATATATCCTATGATTGACACATTATAATGTCATATGTGTGCTTATAATGGGATTAGTATTGATCCTAGTGTTCATTGACATTATTACGTTGATATTGTTAAAGGATTTATGTGACTGTATATGATATTAAGGGAGTATATATTAGACAATGTCTAAAGTGTTGTATATATACAAAATGGCTAGACAATGTGTGGAATATACTAAGATGTGTTCTTGCAACTCTAGACCTCCTAGATGCTCACATCAACTTCTAACAATGTGTTAACAATATTCATAGCCAAAATTTTCCTTAATTAATTATGACTCCCGAGTTTCAAAATGTACTTGACATGTCTTGATAAGTTAATGTATTCAACATTCCCAAGGAATTTATGTGATATATAAGTTTTCTAATTTCAATTGTTAATATTGTGTCAGTGATCATAATGGATACACAATTAGGGCCCATGAATCAGGTATTAGGGACTAAATCCTTAGATCTTCATCGTTAATTCATGGCTTAGGCCCCAAGGATCGTTCTTGTTGTGCTCAATATTTGAAGTTGGGCCTATAATAATCCTTGTTAATATTGTGTCAGTGATCATAATGGATACACAATTAGGGCCCATGAATCATGTATTAGGGAGAATTGTCTTAGGAGAGCTTTTGTCAATTGAGCAATCAATATATCTCTTTTAACGAAAGTGAAATATCTTAACATAGTCCTCTAATGGTTTGTCCTTTCTAAGTCAGTTGGAATAGTTAATCTCTTAAGTCTCCATATTTTCAATATTCAGTGTATTTCTCTTTAAAAAGATTCTTCATAGTTTCCAATGTCTAAATATTATGTATATCTAGACCTATGAACCATTTGAGGGATATTTCCTTCAAAGTAGAGGGGAAAATTATCATTTGGGCATAATTATTATATTCATAAGTGTTGCAAAGGGATTCAAATTCAAGGATAAAAGTGTCTAGAACCTCAGTGATCATTCTATGAAATTGGGGAAGAGCTGCTAGATTTTGTTTTTCATTCTTACTCGTTTCCCTATCCCCAAATTCTTCGACACTTTCTTCAAATATTCATTTTGGACTATATTCAATGGTTATTAACTTACACTACTCCCATGGAGATTTTTTCTTCTCATGGCACAATCAAGGGGAAAGAAGTCAAGAAATAGGAGAAATAAGTCAAACCATTTCCTTCAGTCGTGTGCCCTCCTCCGGTGAAAAACCATGTGCCCTCCTCCTCTATAAATTCATGTGCCCTCCTCTGCAAATGACCGTTCCCTAGACTCTGCAAATCCTGTGCCCTCCTCCTCTACAAATCATGTTCCCTCCTTTGCAAATGACCATGCCCTATCCTATTCAAATTGTGTGCCCTCCTCCTCTACAAATCTTGTTCCCTCCTCCTTCTCCCGTCCTCCTCTCCCTTCTGTGCTCCAAATCCGTGGGACTCTGGTGGTGGTAGCTTGTAGCTCTACACGCAAGTGATATAGTGGGACTATGGTGGTGAGTGCGTGTAGCTCTGCACATGAGTGTATAGAGGCGACATTTTGAAATATGTTTTGTTTTGTTTGTAATGATATGTTGTTTTATTTTCATTTTTTTTTTATGTTGTTTTGATTTTCGTTTTTAATTTTTGTTCTTTTATATTATATATATATATATATATATATATATATATATATATATATATTATACATATAATATATATTATATATATAATATATAATATATATTATATATTATATCTATAATATATTATATATAGGCCTAGACTATAACTCTTCCAAACTCTTCCATCTAATTCATTGGGGGGCCACCGAGAAAAGAGAATAAAGAGAAGGATGAGGGCTTTCCAAACACCTACCATGAGAAGTGATGAAATCCACTATGGTGATGAGTGATGGTATAAATGAGGTTGTTATAACTAGGAGACAATGGGTGATGAAATATCGAGGCATGTAGAAATACATCTTAGGTGTCCTCCCTCATAGAAGAGCCACCTTGATAGAAGCCTAATAGAATGGCCACTAAGATACATCTTCATATATGCATGAAACACGTTACCTTTCCTTCAATATGAAATGAAATGGTCATGGAATATTCATTATTTAAAGATCTAGGAGTATCAATCAAACCTCTGTTCCCAACCTTAGCATTATCCACTCCGAAGAGTGTGCTTGTTTCTAAATAGGTCTTGACCATATCCTACAGAAAGGCTTTTAATCTCCCTAATTGGTTAAGGAAATTGTTCTTTATCAAAATGAACCTCAAAGTCATAGGACTTAGTCTCAGATTCAAAATTAGTGTGGAAACCTACTTTACTAATTCATTGGTTTGTTTCTTCATTAATAAAAGAAAATATGAACAAATGGGACTATTTCAATAAATTAGATAGGGATTCCCTCTGGTGTCATCCCTATATGTTTTAGATATAGAGGGCCTTTTTCTATCTACTTTTTTGTAAACTCAAACATCAACTACTTCATCAGACTCACCTCTCATAACCAAAGATAGGGCGGCTGGTTAGTGGAAATTTCCTAGATGACTCCTTCCTAACAATTCTCAAGGAGAAACCCTCATGGATACACATGGTTTAGTGTTTGGATACTTGAGAGGTACGATGTAGTACAAGGTACAAGGTGACACTTCCACATTATGCCCTAGTGAAAGCCTCTTTTATGAGTTTGAAAGGCTTCATTGAAAATTTATACAAGGAAGGGTCGATCAACCCTTACATAGTAGGAAAAATAACAAAAACGATTAATTGGAAAAATAATTAAAAAGATCGAATGCGAAAGGGGAAATCAACCCTTCTTTATTATTCCCCTAAAGAAATGTCATTCTATGATATGTAGATTTGACTAGAATGAAACATTTATATATACAAGGGTCAACTGACCCTTCCATATTATGCTCCCAATGCAAATCTCTTATTTGAGTTTGAAAAGGCTTCACTGAGAAGTTATACAAGGAAGTGTCAGTTGACTCTTCTATATTAGGAGATATAACAAAATTGATTAATTAAAAATGAAAAAGCATAAGTGGCTATCATTCCTTCCTTATTATTCACCTAAAGAGGTACTATTCTAGGATACTAAGAGTTGACTAAAATGGAACAATTATCTATAAAATGGTTTGTCTACCCTTCCACATTATTCCCCCAACAAATACCTCTTCTATTAAATTTAAAATAATTCGTTCAAAATTTATATAAGGAATGGTTGACCTATTCTTCCAAACTAGGTCAAATAACAATAAGGATTATTTAAAAATATGAATGCAAAAGGAGTTCCTAACCCTTTTTTATTCCTCCCCTAAAGAAATACCAATCCAGGAAATGGGCAGTTAACTAGAAGGGAACAATTATCTATAGAAGCGTTGATCGACCTTTCCACATTATTCCCCTAGTACAAACCTCTTCCATGACTTTCAAAACGAATTCACTGAAATATTGTATGATGAAGGATCAACTGACCCTTTGACCCTTCTAAACTAGGTTAAATAATGACAAGGATGAATTAAAAATATGAATGCAAAAGGGGCAGTTGGCCCTTACTTATTCTTCGCCTAAAGATATACCATTTTACAAATGGAGAGTGGAATAGAATGGAACAAATATCTATAGAATGTCCATCCAACTTTCAAATAATGCCCCAAACATAAACCTCTTACGAGGTTTCACTAGTTAGGAAATACTATACTATGTGAGTTCATATTGGGGGGTTTAAAATTCTAAAAACATGAAAACAATATATTTCCTAGTATATAGGGGTCAGAGGATATTTTTAATATATTTAAAACATATGAACATTAGAGAAGGATTACAATTAGGTATGTGACGGTTAGAATTACGTATCAATAGGTATAAATTAGGTTAAATTAAAATAACAAATCGTTTTTCATAATCCTCATCCAGATCTTATAAGAGTTATGGCATGCCAACATATTAGAGGCAGAAGAAAAAAATGAGAAAATTTATTGAGAAGGGTTGATCAACATTTCCACAATATTCCCTGCAACGAAAATCAATTATATGATATATAGTGAGTTAATACTTGTATTTCTAAAAACATACAATATCTACTAGTATTATTGATGAAAATAAATAAGTGTACATGTCGTAACAAAATCACTATGTGTTTTCATTTCCATCCCTTCTAATAGAAAGAAGGGTGTTTTACATTGATGAATAGTGTTTCCTCTCGATGGAATACACACATGAAGACATAAATGGAACTTATAGGAGGTCATCGACTCAAATTAAGAAAAAATACATATTTTCACTGCTACAGATGGTGAAAACTTATAGATGTGAAGATCACAATTTCTTCATCTCATATCTAATTCATGAATTTTTTGAATTACAAAAGATTCATGGATCCACACTTGTTGGGAAATAACCACAAGATAATTTGTATCAAAGGATGACACTACTTCAATTCCAACTTCTTGACGACACACCAATCATGCAATATAAAGTCTCAATTGATAAGGGAAGGGAAAAATATTGGCATCCCATGATAACTTATTGAGACAATATCTTAAAGGATTTGGTCATGCCTCTTATGATCAATCAACACTCAAGCAATGATTTTTAGCCATCCACAGTGTGGGATATAAACAACAACATTGATATACAACCCAAACATGAAGTCTTGAAACCTACTTGAGGGATAATGTCCAAATTATAGGGGATCATTATGTTGGACCTATATATAACAATTCCATAGATGAATTTCCTAGTACAATTTCCTTGTAAAATTTGTATAAGATATTTGGACAATGATAATTTTGAGAATGATAATGATGAATTGATGATGGGCATAACTACATCGTTGGTATGATTAGGTGCAGTCGCGCAGAGATCCTCTTGGTTTCGTGAATAGTTCATTCTCTACTAAATAGGGGAAACCATTTGAAGGTGGAAGCTCTAATTATCCCCCCCCCCCCCCCCTCACATCACTCTCAATTTCCCCATATTACCTAATTTGAAATTATAAAGAACGTGTATCATATACTATATTATACAATATAAAAACATATAAAGATCATATAAATGATATAAACATGTACCTCTTCTTTTCAACATGAATTAAATATCATTCATCTTCTTCTTCATCCAGTTCAACATCTGTATCAGGATCTGGCTCAGAATCGATATTGGTGAAAGGATCATTCCTATCAACATCATCATCAACATCATTTTCTCTACTATAGTTATTGATATCGTCAATGAGATCGTCGTCTCCTACATTTGGATGATCAACCTCTTCAAATTCTTCGTCTGACACATTGACTACATGAGCCACCTGCTCCTAATCTTCATAATCATGATCTTCTTCCTCGTTATTATCTTCATCCTCGGCTACATGATTGTACTTTACCGGTCTTTCTCTTGGATCATATCTAACAATGTATGACCAGCATGCTTTACCATGTACCTCTGAGTAAAATACTCGCTCACATTGACTTGGAAGAACATAAGGCTCTGCACCCAGTTCAAATGCCCTTTTATTAACCATGGTAAATCCATTATCATGCTCAATAATAGTTCTTTTAGGATCACGTTCATGCATCCGTAGCCTGCACCATTTAACCTCAAACAAAACTATTTTAAAGAAATTAAAATCACACTCAATTATATCCTCCAAATGTCCATAATACCTATTCTCAGTTTCTTTCAGAGTTCTGTCACATCTAGAGGAAATGTTGGTGACCTTAAACACTACAATTATCCCACAATCCGAAGTTTTCATCTTATCATCCAACATTTTGATACGAAATTTACGACCATTACACCACATAGCCTTGTGATGTTTCAATTGCAACATGGAAAACAAGTAAAAAATAAATTGTGAATTAATAATCCTCATATAGGACTTACTAAATATATATTTCAATAATTAAACAAACCAAATATATTGAAAATTTGGGAAAAAACTAGGACAACGTGGGTAACAAATTTAACTTGCATGTTTATCTTTTAAACCAAAGGCTAAATCAACTTCCCTTGATGTAATATCAGGAAATTGATCTCGATGACAATGTGTTGTTTTAATCATCTTACTCACACCTTCCCATGATAACGTACCGAAGTATTCTTCAGTATATTCTATCCAATGCTCCATTCAATCAAGGTTGTTTGCAATGTATAAATGTAAAACATCCCACTCTCGAGCAACTATATGATAGCATAACAATTTAATATCATTAATTAGTTATTGTTAATCTATGAATAATTTAATAGATGTGTAATATATTAAATCTACATCAACATCTAATAATTTACCTTTCACAGTCCTCATTTTACCTTTTCCCAATAGGACCTCCCCTTCAAATTTGTTGATGGAGTCAAGATGCCGAATGTGAGGCATATTCATATTTTCTGCTAATTTAGGTAGATATTGAATAATATACACCATGCATTGATAAACCATATAACCATCAACCATAGAACCTTCCGGATGTGTTCTTTTTCTAACAAAAGCCTTCAGTGACTTCAACTGCCTCTCCACCATCCACATTGACCTTGTGTGTACTGGTCCACATAAGTCAATCTCCTCAACTTGGTGTATGAGGTAGTGTTCTTGTGCATTAAAAAATGTTGGAGGTAGATATTGTTGCATTTGACACATTAGTTGGGGAATTTCTCTCTTCCAATGCCTTATATCTTCTTTATGGATTTCTTTTGATGATAGCCACCTACAAATTTCAATGCAATAAAAAAATATCAAGGCATACATAAATTTGTAGACAAAAGATAATATGCCAATAAGTTCCAATACAAATCACATAAGAAGTAAATTTTCCTTATAAAACAATACTTACCTCATGTATTTTCCAAGTACATAAATAATTTTTTTTATGTTGTTGTCAAAGTCGTCTGGGAGAGATAAAGTTAGAACATACTGTAACAAAAAACAAATAATTATTATTTGTTTCCAAAAAATGCATACCAACAAGAAAATATATTATAACCTACTAATTACCTTAATGAATGTATGTCAGTCATGTGTTTTAACCCCACCAAAATCACCTTTTTTAGTTAAGATATTTTGTATGTTCAACAGAAACCCCGTCGGAAACCTAATTTTTTGAATAACCTCTTTTACAATATTTCTCTATTGCTTCGTCAATAACCAAGGAAGACTAGTATTTTTTTCATGACCATCATCATTAGAGTTAATAATAACACTTTGGAAGGCGTGATTAGCTTCTTGGATGTCACAACAAATCTTTCCAATTCTCTCTTTGTCAGTCCTTCCATCTAATATTTGCCATAACAATTATGTTATGTTCTTCCCAATATGCATTGTATCAAACAAGTGAACTATTTGTAGGTGTTCGTAGTATGGAAATCTACTGAATTGCATTGAGTAACGTTTCATTCCTCATGGAAGTCCATTCGTTCCTTAAGGACATTCATGAAACATCAACAAATTGAAATTAACACTAATTAATGGGACAAAATGAAATTAATACTAATGAAATTAACCAAAGATTTATATAATAGGTCATACATAAACAATTTGTGTACCTTGATGATTTTTAATATATTCCAACTTCCATAGGCGAGGTGTCATTCTTCGTGGTTTTTTTCCGTTTTCTTCTTTACCATTTAACTTTGCTTTGTATGTAGTTTGATAACTATGGTTCTTAGGCAGAAAGTGCCTATACTCATCAAACACTTCCTTTTTTAAACTCCTTGAACGAAGAGATTTTATCCTAGGACCACAAACTGGGCATGCAAATTTACCCTTTGTTTGAAGACCTACAAGATATATGAATAAATTTAGCATCAAATTAGCGTTACAATTTAAAATATTGAATGGTTTTTTCAAAAAAGATATATAATATTAAATCACAAAAATAAAGTAACAATATACCACAAAAATGTGTTAACCCAGGAGCATCATGAATTGTCCATGATAGTATTCCATGGAATTGAAATCGTCTTTTCCCTATTGGTCTAGAGATGTCATACATAGTGATGCCAACCTATAACTTCAACAACTCATCGATGAGAGGCTCAATATATACGTTCATATATTTAACCTGGCACCTACCTTATTGGTTCAACCTACTGCATGATTAATTATACTTATCTATATGTCGTGATATATAAAAGAAATAATTACCATGCATGAAACAAAGAAATGAAATATTTTGTCATGCTTTAAAAAAAATAAAAGATAATTAAATAGTTGGAACAATCATTGCCAACATTGTGTGCTCTCTCTTGATCGATATCCAAGGAGGAAGGTTATTGTTTATAACAAAAACAGGCCACAGTGAGTACGTAGAACAAAGCTCTCCAAATGGATTGACACCATCATCTGCCAACGAAAGTCTAACATTATGAGGTTCTTCTTTAACAATTAGCCACTTTTCTTCGATGTAGTTCAATGTAGAACCATCTGTGGGCATTTGAAGAACAACATATCAACTTATGTTCTTTGCATGGAAATTCATAAACTGTGTTATACTTTGGCACCTGAACAATCGCTGGAAACGTGGAATTATCGGAATATAACAAAGAACTTTGTGAGACACCTTTGACGCTTTATCAGTTCGATATCTACTTATTTGACATTGTGGGAATTCGTTTTCTAATGCATATTGTCCATAATATATGATATGATCATTAGGGCATCCATCAATAGCCTGATAGTCCATTCCAATTTCTTTCATAATCACAGATATTTCTCGATATGTGCGTGGAAAAATATTTGACATCAGTAATAGAAAATCACCTAACAATCTACAAAATTCTAAACAATAATTCAATGTAAACAATATTCATCATCAATATATCATCCAATATACTAATTTACATATTAGAAAACAATAGCAATATAAGAAAAAAATGAACCTTTTAAGTATTTGTGAACATGCACGCATAAATAATTAACAAATTAAATACCTTAGTAACTGTGTGAGACATGTGTTTGATAAACCATTCAAAACCTTCAGGTTCACCAGCAACAATATAGAATATAAAATATTTGTTGTTGAGCCTTCATAAAGAGGTTGGCATGACTTCTTGAGTAGAGGATTAACATCATGACTATCATCCTGGTTGTCCTCATCCATTGGAGAAAATGTGTCTTGGATCAATCTATGTATCTCATCTTCCTGATTTGAATCACTAAATTTATCTCCATCCATATCATCATTAATAACTTACTTGATCAACAACTTCAATATTCTGATCTTGAAGTTCATCTCCATGTAAAGTAATATTTCTGCTAATACTTGGCAAATAACTCTCTGGAGGTCGACACTTTGGGGGCATCGTCTATATATCTAAAAACAACATAGAAAAGTTAGTGTGTATAGAAAATATAAAAATTCCGATAAGAAATATTACTAAAATTCATGACATACTAATTATTACAAAGAATACATCAAATATTGAATCCTCTTACCAAGGGACGATATTCATAACCCCCTTCGGCGTGCCCCTTTTCCGTACAATTTTTTGGGGTGTTGTTATTAAAATTCTTCTATTTTGCAAGCCTCTCCATTCATAGCAAGGGCAATAACATTTTCCATTGCCCCTCACCTCTAATGTTGTTCTTAACCGAGCAAGCTTCCTGTCATTTTTGTTCATTGTGACAAATCCTTGTTCTAACAAGTAATTGTCTTACCTACACCATACCAAACATTAAGTTGTCAATTTTTTATATTTTGGCTACTCCTTTCAATTATGATATGTTTATTTATATTGACCTACATATTTATAATAAGGTGAACATCTTTATAATAAGGTGATCATATGTGTAGAGGATCAACATCATGACGACATAGATAACATCTTTATAATAAGGTCATATGTGTACAAATTTTTTCTTTATATAATAATGACATATATACCTAACATAAGTTTAGGGTTAGTGTTTATGTATCTTATTAGTCCCTACTAAGGCAGGGAATATTGCAATCAATTACTATCATTTCACCGATCAGGGTTGAGTTTCAAGAGCAATTCCATATCTTTATCAATGAAAAGAGAGAGCGATTATAGCTACAATTGAAGGGAAAAGGGTATGTGGATTCCATAAACCTAGAATATTATTGAATCCACATACCCTTTTCCATAGAAAATACTAACTAGATCCAAATAACAAAGACATAAAATATGGTACTACATATATTATAATATATTATCAAGGAAAAAACAAGCTAAATGCAATTTGGACATTTGAAAAAAAATTACAAGTTAAATGAGTACATCAATAAAAAATAACATACTAACCTTGCAAGTTCAAAATCCGAGCTATGTAGATCGAGAATTGGATTTGTTCAACCAGTGGGTGACGGAAAAAATAAACAGCTCAAACAAAATCCAAGAACAATGTCGCAACTATAGCAATTGTGTCTCAAAGTCTCTTAAAGTCACGTATATATAGATAAAATAGTCAAGTAGACGTTAACACCGACGAATGAGATAGGCAAAATTTTTGTCGCTATTGTCACGAAAGTTTATCGCTATAGCGACGAAAATCCCGACTAGGTTAAATTAAGATTTTTGTTGATATTGCAATGAACTTTCGTGGAAATATCCACGAAAATCCCTCCCTGTTTAAAATAATGATGAAACTAGTGGAAGCGTGGAAAATTTTCGTGGAATAATCTGCCCATATGTAGTAGTGGCACTCTCATCTATAATTGAACCAACCTGTTTTGAAGAGGCTAGCAAGGATGAATTTTGGAATAAGGCCATGGATGAAGAATTGGATAAAATAGAGAAAAATGATACTTGGGAATTGGTTCCAAGACCAAAAGATAAGAATTTGATCAGAACAAAGTCGGTATACATGAATAAATTGAATGAATATGGAGAGGTTACAAGTGTAGGGGAAGAAATTCCCTTACTCACTATATCCATCTATGGCTACTAAGGAAATTTATGGAAAAATTTTCCTTTATTAGTAGGATTCTAATATAGCATCAATATGTTCCCGTTTACTAGAAAGTAAATGTCCTCCTCATCAATGGTTTTAATTTATATTGATCCATTGTCCAAAACTATCTCTATTTCATATGGCCCTAACTAGCGAGTACTAGTTTTCCCTTTAAAAATTTTAAATCTAGAATCAATTAAGAGAGTGTAGTCAGTTGATTTGAATTCCTTCTTTCGGATGATTTTTTCATACCATATCCATTCTGTTTGTTAGATAATAGTAGTTTGTTGAACTACATCTTAACAAACCTCATCCAATTAATTTAATTGTAAAAACCTTTGTTGTTGTGCTTCTGAAAGATCCATCCCAATCTTAGTTGTTGTTATGAAATTCTTGATTTGGAACTCAATAGGAAACAAAACTTTATTCCCATATACAAGCTAATATGGTGTATGTCCAGTGGTATTCCTCCCTGTGGTACAGTAATCCCAAAGCACCTTAGGAAGCCTATCTACCCAATAGGAAGCAATTGAACAATTTTGGTCAAGATAACTTCAAGTACTTTATTTGCGGACTCCACCTACACATTGTCTTGTGGATGGTAAGGGGATGATTTTTGATGCTTGATCTTGTATTTTTCTATGATTTTCTGGACAAGCTTTGATGTGAATTGGGTACCTTGATTTGTCACAATTTATTTTGGGACACCAAAGAGAGTAAATATGTCCTCAAATAAAAAATATACAATAGATTGTTCATTATCATGTAAACGAGGTTTGTCTTCTACCCATTTAGTGACATAATAAGTACATACCAAAATACATTTTTTCTTTCTATAAATTGGAAAAATAGGTCCTACAAAATCCAAGGCCCATTTTTCAAATAAATATATTAATACATGATCTTGTAGAGGCATCTCAGTTTCTTGAATCTGTTTTCCCATACATTGGAAATTGTCATAGCTTCTACCGTATTTCTTGGCATCTCTGAAAAGAGTAGGAAAATAATACTCTATACAAAGGACTTAATATGTATTTATTATGTCAGCAAAATGGCCTCCACATGGTTCATCATGGCATGCCTTCAATATGTCATACACTTCATCCCCTTGTACACACTTCTGAATGATAAGATCAAGTCCACTATGAAAGAGCTCTCCACCAATTCATAACTGGCATTGAGTTTAATGATTGTATTCTTTTCTTTTGAAGAAATATGTTGAGGTAATTTTCTTGTAGCCTAATATTTAGCAATATTTGCAAACCAAGGATTTTTAGTAGATATTTCAAAAATATACTCATAAGGGAAATCATCATTAATGAGAATTAATTCACTTTCGTTAAGAATCCTAGAAAGGAAATTGGCTACAAATTTTTCCTTACCAGGTCTATCCAATATAGTGATATTAAATTATTTTAGTAAAAGAAGCCACCTAGTAACACTGTCATTAGTAATTGGTTTTCTCATTAAGTACCTAATGGTTGAGTGGTCAATGGGGATGAAGATTTCATACACTGTAATGTAGTGCCTAAATTTTCAATCAATCGTCTATAGTAACTAGCATGGTGTAGGAAACTTCTAATATATTTTTTAGTTTTGGGCACTGAAATATTGGAAATGAACTCTATATTTTTTAGATCCATTTAATACATGAATAAGACACACAATGTCCCAAAAAATTCCCTTCAGTTAACAACATGTAACATTTCTCATGGATTAATGCCAAATTAGTTTCCTGGCATCTAATGGAAACCTTTTCAAAATTTTCTAACGCTACTTGTTGTTGTTTTTTCTATATGATATGATATCTAATCAATATATATCATTACAATGATGATTATTCCATATATAGAGAACATATGGTGACCATCCATGAAAGGATGCATCCCTTGGATAATAAATAACTATTTATTATTAGTATTACTTATTATATATATTATTTAATAATCAATAATTATGCTATTAATTATTAATCTAGGAGAATGTCTTCCCGATGTTTTCCAAACATAAACACTCCCTCTCAATGAGGGAGACATTCTGCATCATTCCACACTTGTATCTGAATTATACAAAAGTTTCCCTAGACTCGTGACACTTGTTTATGAGTCTTTGGAGATGCCTCTGTCCCACCGGAATCAAGGGAAAAACAAACCTATGGATCTCCCTCTGATCGAACTGACTCTCTCTGAGATCACACTCACTATGGGTCCACATGTGATAACATCCAGCATCTCAAGTCTTTATCATTCCTATTCAAATCAACATGACTAAGGAAGACTACAACTGGGCAATTCACCACAAGTACACCCTTGTGATTGAGTGTTAGATTGATACTATATGACACATGGAAATCACCTCAAGCACCTCAAGTCCATATCACTCCTTTTCATGATTTAGGAAGGACTATTCCTTGGCCCATTTACCACAAGTACACGCTTATGATAAATGCATCCTATTTCCCTTAGTCTGCAACCCAATCTAGGAGAAGTTATGCATGATTCTTACTTGGGGAATTGTAGAAAAAGTTCTGTCACACATGGAAATCCAATGTGAACTTATAAAGGATACTCCCTCTAGAAACACTAGGGTCAACACCCCATAGTGTGTGATTTCAAGGTCAACTCCCTTAACATGGAATCATGTGCTCTCCACAAGGGACATGTCCTCATGTGCTCTTCAAAAGGGATGATGGGATATAAGACCAACCCCACTTATCCCTCTCAGATAATTTTCCCCACATATCAACTCAACTTAGTCACATAGGAGAACGATCTAAACTTCTAGAGGCTACTCCCTCTAGAAACATTAGGGTCAACTCCCTTGAAATTTACTCATGTGCTCTCCACAAGGGATGTGTCCTCATGTGCTCTCCATAAGGGAAATTGGGATATAATACCAAACCCATGTATCCCTCTTAGATAAGTGTCATCACAGATAAACCCAACCCAAACACAGAGGATCATGATCTAAAGAATGTCTTAGGAAGATGAAAACATTAACACTCCCTCTCACTAAGGGAGACATTCTATGCCATGCCAGGTCTTTCACAAAAGTACTCAAACATCTTCCTGGTAAGGGTTTGGGTAAGAACATTAGCAACATGCTCATATGTATGAAGGTAGTACACCAATACTTCCTTCCTCTGCACCATGTTTCAGATGTAATGGTACTTTATCTCAATGTGTTTCGATTTGTCATGAAGCACTAGATTCTCTAAAAGATTCAATCAGATATGGTTATCAAAATGAATAACAGTGGAATCCGTCACATGTATGAATAGATATTCAAGGAGATTTTGAAGACACACTACTTTGCAGACTGCCACACTAAATGCAATGTACTCTTCTCCTGTGGTGCTCAAAGCCACAAAAGTCTATTTCCTGCTACACCAAGAAATCATGGCATATCCCAAAGTGAAGAAACACCCAGAGGTGATCTTCCTATCCATTGCACTCTGTGCCCAATCAGAGTTAGTATATCCTTGAAATATCATGTCAATACTAGAATTATATCTTAGACCATTTCCAATTGTGCCTCGCAGGTATCTCAACACATGCTTAGCAACAATCAAAAGTGACTGTCTCGACTGACTCATAAATTGGCTGAGTGCACTCACTACATATAAAATATATGTTCTGGTGTTAACCATATATATTAATGATCTAATCAGTTGTTTTTAAATCTTCGTATTAATCTCATCGAAATCGAAAGAAGACACGCTTAGTTTCTTCAGATTCGTCACCATTGGTGTAGCCATGGGATTACAACTCAACATCTCAAACTTCTTCAATATCTCAATTGTGTACTTCCCCTGACTCGGGAAGATATCATAAGTTCTCTTCCACAACTCTAGTCCTAAGAATTAGTGCATCATACAAAGGTCCTTCATCTCAAACTCAAAGGCCAACACATACTTTCATTCAACATTAAGGCTCTATGTACGGATGAGAAATAAATCCAATGTAGAAGAACAAAATTAGGGACTCTCCATTATTAGTATTGTAGTACAGGTTGGGATCAAAAACACTTTTTGGATCCTCGCATACGAAGCTCAAGGTTCCTTCTTGAGTGACGAGTCCATAATGTGGCTTCTTCAACCTGCAAATATGAGATTCCTTCTCATGTATCACGAAATTATCTAGCTTCTCAATGTATACTTCTTCCTCAATCTCTCCATTGAGAAATTTTGTCTTCACGTCCATCTGATGTAGTCTCCAACCCATGGATGTTTCAAGGGAAATAATCATCCAGATAGAAGTGTAATGGGAAGAATGAGAAAATGTCTCCTCATAATCTATTCCCTTCACCTGAGAGAATCCTCTAGCAACAAATATCTCTTTTTACTTCTCGATGCTCTCATTAGTTGTGTGTTTGATCTTATAGATCCACTTGGAAGTCACTATAGACTTCCCCTCAGGTCTCAAAATAATATCCCACACATAATTTTTCATCATGGATTGATACTCCTCCATCATGGCATCTCTCCATACTAGCTAACTAGATGCCTCCTCATAACAGGAAGGCTCAGAATAAATGATGTGGCTCATAGCTATGGCATAGCATGAATATCTCTGAGCTATTTTTCTCTCTCAGAAGGTACCATGAGGAGATGCATGTCTTTATTCCTCCTACAAAGTATGACAATCCCATGTAGGTCTCTTCCAACCTACTGAAATATATCTAGGGACATCAACTAGAGTTATAGTATCAATGTGATCAATTGGATTAATAGGCTCAATTGTCCCCCTTTGAACTATTGGAGGGTGAGGAGGAGAAGGAATCATATATTCATGTATCTCACTATCAATATCCATATGAGATCATCTATATCTCTTGAAGGCTACCTCCTCCTCAAAGGTAACATCTCTGCTCACCTCAATCTATTTTTGACTAGAGATGTAGATCTGGTATGCCTTCAAAGACTCATTGTACCCCACAAATGTACCCTTTCTACATGAAGGGTCTAGCTTGGTCCTTTTATCCTTGAATACATGAATGTATACTGGACACCCAAATATGTTGAATTGTCCAACCTTGGGCTTCACTCATGAACTGTGTCCATACTAGACATGTTATGGTTCCCTCATGGAAAACATGTCTAAGACATATCGAGGTTCCCTCATGGAACCAATGCATTCCAAGACATATTAAGGTTTACTCATGAAACTAGTGTCTTGGTTCCTTCATATGACCATCTGAAGCATGTCAATATGAAGTCCACATTTCCCTCTACTAGTCCATAGAGGACCCTCTGAGGAGAATGTCTCATGTTTTTTCCTCGACTAAGATGGTTTTTCACTTCTTCTCACTTCAGAGGAAGTATATAGTGATCATATTTTTGATTTGAGGAAGTGTAAGCGACCACCTCTAAATTGTGTAGACAACAAGAGGAATTATAAGATACAATTGTGCTACCACAACGATCTAATGGAACCCTCATCCAAAATGGTTCCAATAGATAAGATAATCCTTCACATTTATTCGGTGAATCCACTCAATGATCTCATGGATCCCTCAACAATATTGTGTGGCTTCTTTTCACTATGATATGGTGGAACCCTCATCTCGGCAAAATCGTGCTTCAATTCGCAGTGATACCTTCGCATAAACTTTATTGTTTATATGGATTAACTCTTTGAGGTCGATGAATTCATCCCCATCAACATACTTCTTTTCCTCTTATGGACCATTGGTTCGTGTAGTACTGAGGTCACACAACACACAAAGTACAACCTTTTCTCCATGACTACTCGTTTTTGCTATTGTCAATGGGGAAGAACAAGGATTTCTCAACTGTGGCTTTAATGGCATATGCACCTAGTTTTTAGTGGTGAAAAATGTGTGGTAGGTATCAAGTATAGTTTTAGAGATACTCCTCTCATCATTCAAGTTTAGTGAATGATTTTTGAGAGAAAATTAAATAGGAATCCTTAAACAATTATAACTCCTCTCTCTCTACTGTCATTAACTCAACACTTTTGTCACACCAATTGACAGTTCACGGTAACCCACATGGGTGGCCTACTTGTTCTTATTTTGTGCAAAAAATAAATCATAGGAAGCGTATTGAAATCTAGATTGAGGGTGACAATTGGTGGGAAGCGAATGACCAACAACAATGAAAAATCTGATTGTGATTCTAATCTATTCACTTTTATGCGTGGATTACATTGCTTTCTGTGCATGAAAACTGATCTATGTCATCCCATTCCATGCCACATCATTCATCATGCATCATGTTCATGCCCATTCCATTTCCATGGGATGCATTCATTAGAATGGGAGGCATGATCAGTGGATCTAGCGAGACATAGAATGGCCTGGCGATCCTTCTAGTTCAAACCAATGAAGGGAGCGAGTCCCACTCCTCCTCCCATGTGAACCTAATGGATAGTCACATCACATGGAATCCATGCATGTCCATATTCTCGATGACATGTGACTCCTTCAAGGGGTCAAGTATTTTATAAATTGATAGTTATCTCTTATACTTCTATTGTAACAATTCACATTGGCCTCATTTTGATCCTAACTAGTTCCTCACTCATGTTCCTAGTGGGTTCTTCTTCTACAATACTAGTAAAATGACTAGTTCTTATTGCAGGAGTCCAAACAGATGAATTTTCACTCCACATATTCATGGGGTGATTAGGATCGAAAGTTTGAACAACATTGGAATTAGTCCTCGGCACTGCAAGAACCTCATCGAATTCTCTTCTCGAGATTAAAATTTCGTTGTCTCTTGATACAAATGACACTATGGATGTATCATATCAAATGTGTTGTAGATGGTGTAGGTCTTCTCATTGCATTTTTATCACATCTTCTCTTGATTGTTCCATTGTTGCATGAATGTCCTGGAATTCGTCAATCACTAAGCTAAGTTTTTGTTCTCTTGAGTGTTGATTTTATTCTCATGCATGTAAGTTCACCTCCAACACTCACACATTTCATGACTCGTCCAGATCCCACAAATAAAAAAATATCTATTCTCCTATTATCATAGTTTTTCAGCAAATTGGCCCCTCTCGTGAGGGAATCAAGCTCAGTATCACTCTGATACCATGTTGATTTTTCTATATGATATGATATTTGATCGATACATTATTACAATGATGAGTATTCCATATATAGAGAACATAATGTGACCATCCATGAAAGGATGCATCCCTTGGATAATAAATAACTATTTATTATTATTACTTATCACTTATTATATATATTATTTAATAATCAATAATTATATTATTAATTATTAATCTAGGAGAATGTCTTCCTGATG
>JZKD02S1809466.1:461599-475494 GCA_000966675.3 Picea glauca | reverse complement strand
GGAATACAATCTCCTAGATTAATAATTAATAATATAATTATAGATTATTAAATAATATATATAATAAGTAATACTAATAATAAATAGTTATTTATTATCCAAGGGATGCATCCTTTCATGGATGGTCACCATATTTTCTCTATATATGGAATACTCACCATTCTAATAATATATATCGATTAGATATCATCTCATATAGAGAAATCAACAACAAGAAGCATTAGAAAATTTAGAAAAGGTTTCAATTAGATGTCAGGAAACTAATTTGGTATTAATCCATGAGAAATGTTACATGTTACTAACTAAAGGGAATTTTTTGGGCCATTGTGTGTCTTCTTCGGGTATAAAGTGGATCCAACAAAGATAGAAGTCATTTCCAATATTCTAGTACCCAAAACTAAAAAAAATATTAGAAGTTTCCTACACCATGCTAGTTACTATAGACTATTCATTGAAAATTTAGGTGCTACATTACAGGGTATGACATCTTCGTCCCCATTGAACACTCAACCATTAGGTACTTAATGATAAAACCAATTACTAATGGCAGTCTTACTAGGTGGCTTATTTTACTAAAATAATTTAATATAACTATATTGGATAGACCTAGTAAGGAAAATTTTGTAGCCAATTTCCTTTCTAGGATTCTTACCAAAAGTGAATTAATTCTCATTAATGATGATTTCCCTTATGAGTATATTTTTGAAATATCTACTAAAACTCCTTGGTTTGCAGATATTGCTAAATATTTGGCTACAAGAAAATTACCTCAACATATTTCTTCAAAAGAGAAGAATAAGATCATTAAACTCAATGCCACTTATGGATTGGTGGATAGCTCTTTCATACTAGACCTGATCTTATCATTCAGAAGTGTGTACAGGGGGATGAAATGTATGACATATTGAAGGCATTCCATGATGAACCATATGCAGGCTATTTTTTTGACAAAAGAAACACATATTAAGTCCTTCATATAGGGTATTATTTTCCTACTCTTTTCAGAGATGCCAAGAAATATGTTAGAAGTTGTGACAATTTCCAATGGATGGGAAAACTGATTCAAGCAACTGAGATGCCTCTACAAGATCATGTATTAATAGATCCATTTGAAAAGTGGGCCTTGGATTTTGTAGGACCTAATTTTCTAATTTCTAGAAAGAAAAAATATATTTTGGTATTTACTAATTATGTCACTAAATGGGTAGAAGACAAACCTCTTTTACATGATAATGAACAATATATTGTAGATTTTTTATTTGAGGACATATTTACTCTCTTTGGTGTCCCAAAATAAATTTTGACAGATCAAGGTACCCAATTCACATCAAATCTTGTCCAGAAAATCATAGAACAATACAAGATCAAGCATCATAAATAATTCCCTTACCATCCACAAGACAATGGGTAGGTGGAGTCCACAAATAAAGTACTTGAAGCTATCTTGACCAAAATTGTTCCATTACACCACTGATGTTGGGTAGATACGCTTCCTAAGTTGCTTTGGGATTATTGTACCACATGGAGAAATACTACTGGACATACACAATATTATCTTGTATATGGGAAGCAATTTGTGTTGCATATTGAGTTCCAAATCAAGAATTCTAGAATAGCTAAGATTGGGATGGATCTTTCAGAATCACAACAACAAATGTTGTTACAATTAAATGAATTCGATGAGGTTTCTTAAGATGTAGTTCAACAAACTACTATTATCCAACAACAAATATGGATATGGCATGACAAATTCATCAGAAATAACAAATTCAAACCAGGTGACTATGCTCTCCTAATTGATTCTAGATTTAAAAATTTTAAAGGGAAAACTAGTACTCGCTAGTTAGAGCCATATGAAATAGGGATAGTTTTTGACAATGGATGAGTAAAAATTAAAACCATTGATGAAGAGGGCATTTATTTTCTAGTAAATGGGAACATATTGAGGCTATATCAGAAGCCTACTAATAGAGGACAATTTTTTCATAAATTTTTTTAGTAGCCATAAATGGATATAGTGAGTAACGGAAGTTCTTCCCCTACTCTTGTATCAAGACGATTCTTTTCCTTTCATGTTCTAGAAATATAATAAAATTTAAATAATGATAAAAAAATATAAAAATATAAAAAACATATAGAATATAATAAAAAGTAATGAAATAAGTAAGCACAGATTGTGAAAACTAGATTATTGGCGCAACTGTGCAAGAATTTTGTTTGAAAACCAAAGATGGAAGGAATAATTCTAAAAACTTCTTCAAATAAATAAGAAGGGAATCTTCGATTCACGTTTCAATATTTATTTTAGAACATGAATTTTCAATAATAACTCATTGGTAGCGTGCAAAGATTTTGATTTGTTGTATCATTCAGACAGATTTATTTTAGAGTTCAAAATTTTCTTTTTTAAAAGTGGTTTTCATGAAATACGTTTACCACTAGTGCATTTAAATATTTTAGTATCAGAGTTTCATCATCATATAAGTCTAGGCCCTTTTAGTAGGAACTACAATTCATGATTTTAGAGTTAAGTGGTAAAAATATATTTTAGTTTCTACAATTGTAGACTTTTTTTGTAGCCACAGACACTTTCTTAAGCTATATAAATTTACATGTAATTGTTCTTCAAGCAATTACAAGATACTAATTCATATTCATCATATTTCAAGTATGAGAATAACACAAGTTGTGAATTTTATGAATTTTTTCATTAAATTCAACTTTGTAAACTTCATTTGTAGCATTTTTGCTTCAAGAAGTATCTCCAGATCAACTTCCTCAGCAACACTAGTCTCTTCAACAAGATCAACTTCATGAAAAATGATAGTTTATTCAACAATATCATCATCTTATTTAATAACATTAATTTCTTCATCAACATTTTATATTCACCAACATTCTATCTTCAGTACCAGAACATTCTTCTATGCAACAATACAATCAATAGAACAACATTGTACATTTCACTCATGCTCCATTTCAAGTTCCAAAGGCCATGAATTTTTAGTTTGTAGGTAAAATTGCATAGGTAATGGTTTCTTAAATAATTTTTTCATCTATATTTATGAGTTATATGTAATATGGATAATATATCGAGCCACAAATCATGCATGCTCTATTTTTCCTAAGCTTATCATTTTTTTCTTCAATCCAAATATCATACTCTGTTTCTTAATACCACTACTCGTCTCCCTAAAATTAATTATGACCTTGAATTCTTGCAATATATTATGCCAAAACACTTTATCATATGATCTAAATATTCATGGAGAAAATTTATTTTCGGCATGCATTATATTTTTGAAGTTATTAATTGGGCCATCAAATCAACCCAATCATGGAAGAGAACCTCCACAAAATGAAATTATAGCATGAAAAATGACATGAACATTTTCATGTTTTTGAATTATGAAGTTTGTCCTCATCGAAATCACCCAAAATGTTGTTTTATTCATGTGATCTGCCTTTTCCCATCATTGTTTCCTATTCTACCTTGACAAAGAGTTTGATTCTATCTCAAATTTTCATTGAACTCTGCACAATTGAAGCATGGGACCTGTAATTAGATGGGAGCCAAGTGGAATTTAGTTTTTGGTGGCATATCCCAAGTGAGGAGGTGATTTTAAAAGATGGGATGGTTTCCCTTTCTACAGAAGTTTCAAGGGCATGAGAAACATGTGGTTAAAGACTTTGCAAGAACATCTGATGGAAAAAAGGCCTGAATTGGAAATTTTGAGCTCCAATTGATAGAAGAATTTATATCAAAAGTGACAGAGATGCCTCAAAGTGGAAATTTTTTGTTCAAAAACAAGAGGATTAAAGGTGAAGTCTAGAAGGATTTTATTAAAAATACAGAACGAGCAGCATAATGGAAAAAGGGTATGTTGACCTCTGCATTCAAGAAGAAATGGTGCGACATGTTGTTCATCCTACAAAAGTATGTGACCTATGAAGGGATGTATGTATTAGTATTTTATTACCATAAAGTATTGTTGATGAATTTTGGGAAAGGATATGAGTTAAATATTCCTTATTATCTTATGAGTATTTTAAAGAAGATGGCCTCCACATTACAACGTAATCATGGGTCTATTGAAGAAAGTTTGTTTCATTTTTGGTTAGTTAAAATGCTGGTGAAGGAGAAATTGCAAGCGCAAAGTGATGATTGGGAACATTTTTTGGTTTGAAATCATTATGTAGAAGCCCCATAGAAACAAGTGACAACAAAATTAGAGAAAAGGGGTACCAAGAACAAATCCTCGAGTACGAAAAGGAGGGTTTCTGATTTGGAAATTTTGGAAACGGAGTGAAGAAGACCTAAAGTAACCGAGTTAGAGAAAATTGAACCAAAGGCAAAGGAATTTGAACATGTAGATACAACTAAAAAATTAAAGAGGTTATAGAATCTAAGAAGAAGAAGAAAGGAAAACTATCAAAGAGAGGGATAGAGAAGAAACATAGTACAGAACAAAAGCCAGAGGAAAAATTCAGGGTTTTGAACTTTGAAACTCAAAAAACAAAAGGAATACCTCAGAAAGATATATTGAAAATAAATAATAAAGATTAGAACAACAAATTGAAATTGGATGATGAGAATTCAAAGTCTCAAGGATCAGGAAGTAGATCATAGGTAGTTCTAAGTAAGAAAAGGAAATTTGAATCCATCATGTAATGGACTAAAAGGAGTATGACAAATAAATTAGCAACAAATAAGAATGATAGTAGTGAGTCCCAGGACAAGTAAGTAATTGAACTCAAATATTTTGACTAAGAGCAATAAGGAAGTAAGGAGAAGAAAAATTTTCACACCACTACCTAGTAATCACTTTTCCACTTTTGATTAAGAGGAATTGAATGAAGAATTAATCAGATTGAAATCGATTATAAAATACATGATGATATTAAAGTTGAAAAGGAACCATAAATTGAGCATGTTTCTACTTATCATTAGGAAAGGTGAGTTGAAAGGGTTGGATTACTGAGAGGGGGCGTGAATCAGTAATAGAGAAATCTAATCCTTTTCAACCATATAATGCAAGTGTTATATCAATGTAGCATTATCATCCAATATTTGCAGAGTAAATAAACAATGAAAAAATGAACAATCATACATATACACAATACACCAGTGTTTTTATGTGGAAACCCAAAGTGGGAGAAAACCACATAATGTTTTTTATTATATCTTAAAGAATTACATTCAGTGGAAGAAACAACTTCCTTTGTTTTCCAGTTGCAACTGGAAGGAGGATCCAACCCCCTAGTTTCTCAGGTTGCAACCTAAGGGAAGCTCCAACTCCCCAATTCTCTGGATACAACCCCCTATGTTCTCTGGCTACAACCGAAAGGTGGCTACAAACTCTTGTCCTTGCCCCATCCAACCACCCTGGTATACAAGTAGAATGATGGAACTACTGTCACACTATCACTCTAAGATATACTATTGCAAACCTATACCTCAACCTATACCTCAACTTGTAATCAACCTGTACCACAAAAAAATGCATCAACCATGCACCAACCTATACCAAACAACCTATAATCAACCTTGCTGAATTATGGATTATTATAGAGAGCGAACTTGTAGAGCGTGCCACGCACAGAATGTTTGTTGTATGGATATGAAAATTTTACACATAATACTATAGATTGTATTCTAACCAACAAATTTTGTCTTATTGAATTTGGATCTTTTATAAATAAGTTATGATGTTTTTACCCGAAACACATGTTTTATACTAATTTCAAGACTAGCCACAAACCCTATTTTCCATGGACTGTAAATTCAAAAATAAAACGACCAACAAGTTGAAATGTGTACCACAACTACTTGGATATGTTTACTCAATGGCCTCCCAATTTCAAGGGTCTGAGTCATTCTAGAAAAAAAATTATTGTGTAAATGGTGAGATGACCTGTAAATAACATACCTTAGAAAGAATCATCAAAAGAATTTATCCTCCCTTGAATTTCGACCTTCTTTACTTCACCTTCCCTCTAAAATCTGACTTAGATATCCTTTGGTTACCTTACCTATAGATATTCAATATGATCAAGTGTCATTGAAATGAGAGAGCCTTGCCTCTTATTCTCAAAGGCTTCCCATGGAAGCGATTTTGTAAAGATTTCTGCCACTTGTTATTTTGCACCCACATATTCAACTCTGATGTTCTTTTCTGCAACTTGTTCTCATAGAAAGTGATACTTGATTGGAATGTGATTCATCTTGGAGTGCATCATTAGATTCTTTGAGATACTAAGGGCTCTTTTATTATCAGAATAGATTGGAATGGGTTCATCACACTCAACCTATATATATGTCAAAGTTTGTTTCATCCATAGAACCTGTGTACAACATACTACTGCTGCAATATACTTTGCCTTGGCTATAGATAAAGATTTTGATGATTGTTTCTTGCTTATCCATGATACTAAACACTCACCCAAGCAGAACGTTGCTCCACTAGTGCTTCGTCGGTCATTAATGCAACCTGCCCAATCTGCATATGTGTAGGCAATAAGTGGTATATTCTTTTCTTTTGGATACCATAATCCAAACTCTTATGTTCCTTTGAGATTTCTGAAAATCCTCTTCACTACTAATACATGTGATTCCTTTGGTTCTTCTTGAAATCATGCCACTTGTCCAACTACTTGCATTACATCTAGTCTGGATGTTGTCACATATAGTAGGCTACCAATCATTGACTTGTATTTCCTATGATATGTAGACTTTGAATCATCATCTTTTCTCAACTTACAACTAGTTTTCATGGGAGTGATAACTGGTTTGCAATATTCCATTCTGAACCTCTTTAGAATTTCTCTAATATACTTGGTTTGAGAAATAAAATTTCCTTGGTTTCTTTGACGTATCTGAAGACCCCCAAAAAAGGATATTTCTCCAAGTAATGACATTTCAAATTCATTCTGCATGTCCTTTGCAAATTTATGGCTTAACCTGTCATCAATACTTGCAAAAATAATATCATCAACATAAACTTCAATTAATACAATACTATCTTAATTTACCTTGATGTAGAGGTTTTTGTTTGCACTTCCTTTTCCAAACCCTTCTTGTTGTAGATATTTATCCACTCTAGAGTACCATGCTCTAGGAGACTATTTTAGACCATACAATTCCTTCTTTCATTTACACACATAATTTGCGTTCTCTGACAACTAAAATCCTTCTGGTTGTTGAATGAAGGCTTCATCTTCAAGTTCCACATTCAGAAAAGATGGTTTTACATTCATCTAATACACTTTAATATTTTTGGAGCATGCATAAGCTAAACGCAATCGGATTGCTTCCATTATGGAAACTAGGGAAACTTTCTCTTCAAAGTCGATTCATTCAACATGTGCATATCCGTTACATACCAATATAGCTTTGTTCCTTGTAACCTATCCAGATTCATTCAATTTATTCCTGTATACCATCTTTATGTCGATCCATTCTTATCCTTTAGTCTTGGAACCAATTCCCAAGTGTCATTTTTCTCTATTTGATCTAATTCTTCATCCATGGCCTTATTCCAAAATTCATACTTGCTAGCCTCTTCAAAACAGGTTTGTTCAATCGTAGATGAGAGTGCTAGGTGTGTTTGTTTTGGTGAACGGATTCTTCTTCTAGTATCAACTCCTGCATCTTTGTTTCTGATAATTTGATCTGAGTGATGATTCTTCTGTACTCATCTGCTAGGTATCCTTGGAGGCACTTGATGAACTTGCTCTTCTTCTTCTATCAGATCCTCTTCATCTTCCCCTTCTACTTCTTTTCATCTTCTAGTTCTTCTTCGTAAAGTTGTTCCATTGATTCATTTTCTTCTTCCTTTAATCCTTGTCTACATGTTTCATCAATTGTTACGTTGATGCTTTCCACAACTTTGTTCAATATCAGGTTGTAACACTTGTATTCTTTCCTTGTACTTGAGTAACCAACAAGTACTCCTTTGTCTACATGAGATTCAAACTTTCCCATTTTTCCATCTTCTCTTTTGATGTAGCGTTTTCTTCCAAAAACTCTAAAGTGCTTCACATTTTCTGGTCTTCCTTTCCATAGCTCATAAGGATTTTTGTCAGTGTTTTTTCTGAACATTGCTCTATTTTGAACGTGAATTTTTGTATGCACTGCTTGTGTCCAAAAGATATATGTCAATTTGGAATCCATTAGCATTGTTCGAGCCATTTCTTGAATTGTCATGTTCTTTCTTTCAACAACTCCATTCTGTTGAGGTCTCCTAGCAATAGAGAATTACCCTTGTATTCCATGCCTTATACTGTAGTCCATAAATTCCTTTTAAGTGAACTCTCCTCCATTATAATATCTCAAGCATTTGATTTTTGAATCCATTTCATTTTCAACCATTTCCTTGTAGACGTTGAGGTTTTCAAAATCTTTTGACTTATTCCTAAGAAAGAAAACTACAATAATTATTGTATAATCATCAACTAATAACATAAAGTATTTCTCACATTTTAAACCCTTTGTTGTAGTTGTTCCAACTATATGAATATGCACAATTTCTAGTGGTATTTTCATTGAATATTATTTTGATTTAGACCTGGTATTTGTTTGCTTTCCTTGTTGACAATGCTTGCATAAAGTGTTTCCTGGTTTCATGATCTCGGGAATTTCTCTAACTGGTTCCCTTTTTATGAATTTGACAAGGTTATAAAAATGTGTGTGTCCCATTCTTTTGTGCCATAGCCAAGTTTCATCTTCCTTTCCCAGGAAACACTTTTCATTTCTAATTTCACTTAATACATATATGTTGCTTGAAGTTCTCGCAGTTGCTGCAATCAATTTTTCTAAACCTTCTTTTCTTATCTCGCACTTTTGTGAATCGAAAGTAACTTTATGAACTTGGTCACACATTTGAATCACACTTGGAATATTATGTTTCATATCTTCAGACTTCTACTAGTATAACATTTTATGCCTCGGTATTCTTGTTCCCAATTATGACTGTTCCTTTTCCAATGATTTTAGTTGAATCATCATTTCCAAAGGAGACTGATCCATATCTTTCCTTTATTAATGTAAGAAACCTGTATCTATCACCTGTCATGTGTTTTGAACAACCACTGTCAACATACCAACCACGTTTCTTCTGCTTAGCTTGTAGAGTGAGTGTGCATTCTTCATTTCTATACTGATTCTGCTTTCTTATCCATGTCCTTTTCTGAGGTTCATGTCTATGATTGTTGTTGTTATGTTGTGGTTCTCTAGGAGGGTCTATCATTATGCAATCTTTGGCCATGTGTCCAAAGTTTTTACATTTGTAGCATTCCACTTTAATGATCAAAGATTCAAACTTGTTGTAACTTCTTCTTTGTGTTTCACTAGTCCTTCTTGGATAAACCTTTTGTGTATGAATTTCAAAGTTGTTTATGTTCCTGTTGTTAGCTATGCAATTCACAAATTTATGTCCAAAATTATTACATGCATAACATAAACATAAATATGAATTTTCTCGATGGAAGATATTCTGAAATCTGAATCTTCTCCATGGAGGTGTGTCCTTGTAATTTTATTTGTAGACCTTCACATCCCCTTTGATTGTTTCTGCATAGATTTTTGGATACGTTTCTTGTTCTTTTGTTTTGGATCTTGATCACTTTTCTGTTTGATTGTATCCAAGTCTGGAATTATCACTGGATGAGTTGTTTAACTGTTGATAATGTCATTCAAAACATTTGAGGTGTTCTGCATATTTTTCTTTTGAAGATCCTTTCTTAATGTTACAATTTCTTCTTCCAAATTTCTAATGATCCAATATCTTCCTTCTAGTTGTTCTTTGAATGTTTCTTCAATTCTTTTATCTTCTTCAATTTGAACCTTCAGATTTGTGATCATTTGTTCTAGTTCCTGAGTGTCTTCATTCTTGTCTAGTTTCGCTTGTATTTTCTTGTTTTTCTTATTTTCTCTTCTAATAACTTCTATGGCACACAACAATTCTTCTCGGTAGTCAACTTCTTCCACTTCATATTCTTCTTCAGCCTATTCATATTATTCTTTGGAGTATTATTTATCAGAGTCTTCTGCTACCATGAATATAACTCTTTATGTCTCACTGTCACTGACTTCATCTTCATCCGATGATGAGATGTCTTCTTTGGTGCATAAGATTTTCTTGAAAATTTTCTTTGTGGTTCTTTTTCCTTTATATGTTTATTTGCTATTTGAGTAACCTTCATCATTTATTTTTTTCTTATGAGGACATTTGTTATAAAAATGACCAATACCATCATAATTAAAACAAAGCAACAAAATAATACCTATATATTTGTTGTTGGTTCCCTTGTTCAATCTTTTGACCAAGTTGGCCACTTCTTCATCATCTTCTGAGATGTCACTGCTACTACTATGTTCTTTTTCTTTTTTCTTTCCCTTTTTCTTTGACCTTTTGGATTCTTTGAAGGCTACCTCTTTTATATCTCGATTTTCCTATTCATTCCTCATTTCATATGTTGTTAAGATTCCATGTAGTGCATCCATGCTTATTGAGTTTAGATCTATTGTTTCATCTAGTGATGATATACTAGGGTCAAATATCATAGAAGAGATCTTAGTACCTTTTGAACAATTACAGATTCTTTGATTTCTTCTCCTAATCCAAATATTTCATTTACTGTTTCATCAACTCGTAAAAAGTAAGATGCAATATTCTCATCTTCCTTCACCTTTAGTTGTTCGAACTCACCTCTGTAAGTTTGAAGCTTTGCTGCTTTGAATTTGTCCCAAATATATTTAGAGGATTTATAATGTGAAACTTTGGTGAATACTAATTCTCCAAGACCATTCAGAAGTGAATTTGTGGCTTTGGAATTATTCTGGCTGAGTTTCGTTGCTTTGTAATTTGTTGACGAAACTGCTGGTGTTGTGTATCCATTTACAATTGATTGCCAAATTTCAAATCCCTGTGCCTGTATATATGTATTCATCCTTATTCTCCAAAATGCATACTTTTGTCCATCAAACTATGGTATTCCATTTTTATACATATTGTTGCTCTCCATAATCTACCTTTCAGTGGTTAAACAGATTATAGAAGGAACCTTCTATGATACCAATTATTGGATTACTGAGAAGGGGGTGAATCAGTAATAGAGAAATCTAATCATTTTTAACTATATAATGCAAGTGTTATATCAATGTATCATTATCATCCAATATTTGTAGAGTAAATAAACAATGAAAAAATGAACAATCATACACATACATAGTACACTAGTGTTTTTACGTGGAAACCCAAAGTGGGAAAAAACCATGAAATGTTTTTTCTTATATGTCTTGAAGAATTACATTCATTGGAAGCACAAACTTTCTTTGTTTTCCAGCTAAAACTAGAAGGAGGCTCCAACCCCCTAGTTTATCAGGCTACAACCTAAGGGAAGCTCCAACTCCCCAATTTTATGGCTACAACTAGAAAGAGGCTACAACCCCCTATGTTCTCTGACTACAACCGAAAGGTGGATACAACCATCTGTCCTTGCCCCATCCAAACAACCTGGTATATAAGTATAATGATGGAACCAATGCCACACTATCACTGTGAGATATAGTGCTATAAACCTATACCAATCAACCTTCACAAAACAATATGTACCAATAAACTGAACTATTCATCAACCATGCATCAAGCTGTACCTCAACCTGTAATCAACCTGTACCATAAAAAAGTGCATAAACCATGCACCAACCTATACCTCAAACTGTAATCAACTTGTACCATAAACAAGTGCATCAACCATGTACCAACTTGTACCAAACAACCTGTAATCAACCTTGTTGAATTATGGCTTATTCTAGAGAGCGAACTTGTAGAGAGTGCCCCGCACAGAATATTTGTTGTATGGATCTGAAAACTTTACAAAAAATACTAAAAATTGTAATATAACCAACACATTTGGTCTTACTGAATTTGTATCTTTTATGAAGAAGTTTTGACATTTTTACCGAAACACCTGTTTTAGACTAGTTTCAGGACTAGCCACAAACCCTATTTTCCATGGAGTGTAACTCCAAAAATACACCAATACACAAGATGAAATTCATATCACATCTACTTGGATATGTTTCCTCAATGGCCTCCCAATTTCATGGTCTGAAAATGGTGAGATGACCTATAAATAACATACCTTAGAAAGCATCATCAAAATAATTTATCCTCCCTTGAATTTTGGCCTTCTTTACTTCACCTTCCCTCCGAAATTCAACTTAGATATCCTTTGGTCACCTCAGTCACATGTATATATTAAATATCCTCAAGTGTAATTGAAATGAGAGAGCCTTGCCTCTTATTTATTCTTTCATGTAGCTTCCTTAGAAACATCTTCTAGACCACTTTGTCCACATAGCCACTTTGTCCACATAGTCACCTATGTCCAAATTTTCTCAATTTGCCACTTGTCCATATATCCAATAGCCACTTGACTAATTAACCCATTTTCCTCATTTTAGGGTTAACCTTCTTATAACCACTTTCCATAATTAGAAAGTTCTTCATTTACTTTATTATTTAAATAATCCTCCTTGACTTTGTCACTTCACTTTATTATGTAAATAATACTCTTTGAATTTGTCACTTCACTTTATTATTAAAATAATCATCTTTGACTTTGTCACTTCACTTTATTATTTAAATAATCCTCATCATATCATATCATATCATATTGATAATCATATCAAGTTAGAAAACTCATCCTTAAAAGCTAATATTTCATAATTGTAAAGAGATAAGGAGCAACTAGAATCTTAAAAGAAGTTGCTATCACTTAAAGACAAAAAGTGGTCTATGAAAAGTAGGCTTAGCAGGATTAATATCTAAATATTAAGGACCAAGCTAGAAAAATAAATAAGTGGACAGGGTCAAGCCTTAGGCTGGACATTTTGATATATTCCTTAGACAAAACCTAAGGAGGAAGGGGACCAAATTTTTGAAATTTTGACAAAGGGAGCATAATCATTTTGGTTGCATGAGGATATGAAAAATATACCTTGAGGGGGAGATGTTGAGTCCTCAAAATCAAATCATTTTCTCTTAGATCTATATTTTATTCCCATTCACAACCTATATATGCCTTGTTTGTATTACTCTTTACACCTTTTTTCCACTTAAACATGCTCAACTATAGAATATATGCATTGAAGAGGGTTATAGGTAAAATTATCTATTCTTATGTTAATTCCATACTTCTTAATGCGCACTTGATTTAATTAATCATTATTATAATGAGTAACTACAAAATATATTGATTCTATAGAAACTCATATTACAGTTCTATAGCCTATTACTTAGACGCATGTATGTAACATAGTTGTCCATATACAGGGTTCTGGTCAACATTGCATGGAACTAGGACATTTGGGAAGTGTTAAAAGGATCCACAAAGCTCATCCATGTAAATGTGTTGAGCCTGCATAGAATAGATCTAGCTAGAAAATACTACACACATTTGCAGAGAGAAATTGAGAAAGAAGAAGCAAGATAGAAAGAATGGAATAATTCTCATTAACTGTATTCCACACTCAAAGAGTGAATAATTTAAAATATATATAGAATAAATGAGTAGCTAATGAGCCATAGTGGTGGTCTAGATTGATCTGGACACACACCAACAGTTACAAGAGTAAACTGCCACCTAGTTTAGTCTCTCAGGCAGTTACGGGAGTGAACTGCCACCTAGCTGAGTTAACTAGTCAACTAGTCTTCAGTTAACTGACTGAACAAAGAGTAGTGATTTTGTGATGATCCCAATGTTTCATGGTGAAAAAACCAATGCAATATCTAAACTCAACTCAACTAGTCAAACTGAAGTGTCAACTGAAAGAGAATATTCTCTAGGTGGAATATTCTCCCCTAAAATATAGGAGACTGGATAATGAC
>JZKD02S1809466.1:449024-461549 GCA_000966675.3 Picea glauca | reverse complement strand
ATATAGGAGACTGGATAATGACTAATTATGACTAATAAACAAGGAATAACCTTAGGAAAAATAAATCCTATGTTTGTGTGAAGTAACTCCAACACCCCCCCTGAACATCACTATGGTGAAAATAAAGAATGGGTCCCGACTACGAGGCCATGTTAGGTACCCAAATACAAAAGATACACTGGACTAAACGAGGAAATAGGGAAAACCTCATGGGAACAAAACCCCCCCTCAAATTACAATGCATAAAATAAAAAATGATAAGGAACAAAAGACAGTTGCTAAGTAACCATGTCCTTCACTCCAAGAAGACCTCGCAACTATGCAAGTTTGTTCTCTTTGAAGATTTTGTTGAAGATGTAGATGTCTACATGGATTTGATGAAGTATATGCATCATTGATATTTCCACACATGTCCACTTTATCTTCTTGTAATGAATAATATCCAAATAATTTTTGGATGAAATTTTGAAAACCATATGACCATTTCCAGAAAAATGTTGAAATTTTGTTGATTTTAAAATGATCATAACTTCACTTTCCAGATTCTGTTTCGGACGAATTTTTATTTTAAATTGGAAATTTTCCCGAGAGGAATTCAAATATCCAATTTGTTTCTGCAAATTGTGATTAAAAAATATCAGAATGGAATATGATGTGCACGGCTCCCTTTTTGACTCCTGAGATGTATGCATGGTGCATGCAAAAGTGTATGCATGTGAATCCTGAGATGCATGCCATATATATTCCACATGAATGTTAGAAAAAAAATATGAAATGGAGTAGACATCATCTTCAATTAATGGAATACAAATTTATGTAGACACTTGTGTAGAAGGCTCTTCAAACTGAGATGATTTATCTTCCAGTGGCTTTTTTACATTCTCCATATTGTCAACATTTTCCATGCATTCTTTCTTATTCCAAAATAGAACCTCCAATCTTGTCCATAATTCATTTGGAGTTGATCCTTGTGATTCTTTATATACTTGATGGAAAAGTTCGAGAGAAACAAACATGCCGATAATTCCTATGGCCATATCTTGTCTATTGAGAAAGTCATTTTTTTCATCGGCAATCCAGGATCTACTTCCATTGCCATGGTTATTTGGTATAATCCTCTACTTCTAAGAATAAATGGAATCTTTGGCTTCCATTCCAAATAGTTATGAGGCATGAGAAATATTTCCGGCAAATAATCCATCTTTTGTTGTCTTCAATCTTTTGTACCTGCAAAAATGATTTGGTGTAGATTTTTCTTAGCAGTCTGTCGGATCTGATACCATGTAAATGTGTTGAACCTGCATAGAATAGATCTAGCTAGAAAATACTACACACATTTGTAGAGAGAAATTGAGAAAGAAGAAGCAAGATAGAAAGAATGGAAGAATTCCCATTAACTGTATTACACACTCAAAGAGTGAATAATTTACAATATATATAGAATAAATGAGTAACTATGAGCCATAGTGGTGGTCTAGATTGATCTGGACACACACCAATAGTTACAAGAGTAAAATTCCACATAGTCTAGTCTCTCAGGCAGTTACGGGAATGAACTGCCACCTAGCTGAGTTAGCTAGTCAACTAGTCTTCAATTAACTGACTGAACAAAGAGTAGTGAGTTGGTGATGATCCTAATTTTGGATGGTGACAAAACCAATGCAACATCTAAAATCAAATCAACTAGTCAGACTGAAGTGTCAACTGAAAGAGAATATTCTCCAGGTGGAATATTCTCCCCTAAAATATAGGAGACTGGATAATGACTAATTATGACTAATAAACAAAGAATAACCTTAGGAAAAATAAATCCTAGGTGTGTGTGAAGTAACTCCAATAATCCATGTGTTTATTTGGCGTATGGATCTTCCAGCATGGAGCATGGGTTAATTCAAAGCTACAATCAACATGTACACATGGTGAAATTGTGCAATACTAGCTACAAAAAATCAAGGCGTGAGATAGAGCGCAATTGTATTTAAGAAATTCATAAATATTACCATGAATTTATCTATTAGTGGATAATCAAGATTGAATCCACATACCACCATAAACGACATGACATGTACTATCCATGTAGAATAGTCTCACCTGTAAATATATCAAAACTCATACCATTATACATCAAACAAACTTGAGTCCATTACCCAAACCTTTGTGCTACCGAAATTTTCTACCAGACTTTCTTCAAGGGTTTACATCAATGACAACCAACCCAATTAATCAACAAAAAGGGTTAAGAATTTAAAGGAAGAAATCAAAGATATAACACTCCTTAATAATCATACCAAGTTATACAAATCATCCTTAAAAGCTAATATTTCATAATTGTAAAGAGATAAGGAGCAACTAGAATCTAAAAAGAAGTTGATATCACTTAAATCCAGAAAGTTGTATATGCAGAGTAGGCTTAGAAGGATTAATATCAAAAGATTAAGGACCAAGCTAGAAAAATAAATAAGTGGACAGGGTCAAGCCTTAGGCTTGAACATTTTGATATATTCCTTAGACAAAACCTAAGGAGGAAGAGGACCAAATTTTTGAAATTTTGACAAAGGGAGCATAATCATTTTGGTTTCATGAGGACATGCAACATCTTCCTTGTGGGGAACATGTTGAGTCCTCAAAATTGAATCATTTTATCATATATCTATATTTTATTCCCATTCACAACCTATATATGCCTTGTTTGTATTATGCTTTACTCCTTTATTCCACTTAAACATGCTCAACTATAGAATATATGCATTGAAGAGGGTTACAGGTAAAATTCTCTATTCTTATGCTAATTCCATTCTTCTTAATGCAAACTTGATTTAATTAATCATTATTATAATGAGTAGCTACAAAATATCTTGATTCTATAGAAACTCATATTACAGTTCTATAGAGTATTACTTAGATGCACGTATGCAACATAGTTGTCCATCTACAGGGTTGTGGTGAACATTGCATGGAAATAGGACATTTGGGAAGTGTTAAAAGGATCCACAAAGCTCATCCATGTGTTTCTTTGGCCTATGGATATTCCAGCATGGAGCATGGGTTAATTCAAAGCTACAATCAACATGTACACATGGTGAAATTGTGCAATACCATCTACAACAAATCAGGGCATGAGATAGAGAACAATTGTATTTAAGAAATCCATGAATATTACCATGAATTTATCTATTAGTGGATAATCAAGATTGAATCCAAGCATCCACAATTGATCCATATTTGATTTAAAAATCTTCACATGAGATATTTAATATGCATTGTATCAAGAGATCCATATGATATGGATCAGGGTGATCCTATTCTCATTATATAAATATTAGTGATAAAATCCTTAGAGAGAGTTACCATTGTTGTACCCTGTAATTGAATTGTTGTAAAACTCATTTGTTGATTAATATAAGCCTCTGGTTACTTACATATTCATCAGTTATTAATCTGCATTTTATAGAACTTAGTCTGATATGATTTAGTTAAATAGTGTTACCCAAATAAAGAGGGCCCCCTATGGAGGAGAAAACTATTCCTTTAATTTATGGTATTTTGATTTCATTTATTTGAGTTGTGTGATTTTTAATTTTGTTATTTATTTTCTGCAATGAATTCATTTTTTCTTTGCACATGAGCAACTGATTTCACAACCACCAATTAAATAATTGATTGTTATCATCAACAAGGAGCTTCGTGGTGTTAAATGATTGAGGAAATATCATGAAAATCTAGTTGATTGTTGGTTATACATTTGATAATTACTTATGTATTCTTTATAACTTTGTTTTGCATTTTTTAGCAATACTCTATTCTTTCTGCAGCTGAACCAGTATACAATTTACTTTCCTTTTGCATGATTAGATAAAAACTAGTAACTACATATAATTTTCATTGCACTTCATTATTTTATGATCTCTTGGTCGATAATTTAGTGTAAAATAGTTCATCCAATTGGACTGACAGACAATTAATACTTAAATATCATTGATAAGATATAGGAAAATCCATATTTTCCCTACTCCGTTATATTTGGTCACCAACTTCTCATAATCATAGAAGATTCACTCCATAATAAATCCTAGAGACACAATTCTATCCTATCATAAAAATCTTAACCATTAACTCATCATTATGAGTATCTAACTTGACGAAATTAACATAGTTCTCACAAAGGAATTTTGTCAAACAATTTGCACACACATGTAATATTGGACATTCGAAAATTCACATACTCAACCAATAACAATGCAGTTTTAAAATATTTCTCATACCACTCTATGTTGTTCTAGGACCCTCCTCCCTTAAGCACTGGGGAATAACCTCTCTAAATTTCTTCACTCCTCTTCATTTATAACTACCACTAGAACCATTTTGGTTTCTAACAATAATGTAGTAAAATTCATATTCAAAACAAGTTTGGAATTAACATTACATAATCAGAACTCTTAAGTGGAAACCCAATTGAATTCTGAAGAGCATGCTTATGACAAGACACAACCTAGCCTATATATATAGGGATGAACATGATTGTAAAAGGGTTAGCTATGAGTTCATCTGAATTGTGATCGAGTTCAACCTGATCTTTCCCTCTCTATTAGGTTGTTTCCAGTCGGGTCAAGAAAAGGTTTGACTCTGTAACGTAGTATGTACGTCTTTTGAGAATTAGAGCTCTGTGACATGAGTCCAGAGAAAAGAGTCTGTAATAGAGCACTACTGTATGGTTCTAAGATTGTAAATGAAGGAATATTTTGAAGATAATATAAAGGACCTAAATTTTCAAAATATGATATGTCTTCTTATGTTTTACTCATGCATTACAATATTTATTTATGGTTTATAAGTTCCTCATGATGGGTCAGTGTTTAAATGATTTTCTGCAACATAATTAGGTTTGATTCTTGCACATATAATATCCATATCGATTCGATAGGTAGATATCTTGTGCAAGATCAGGATGAGTCCTGAAGGTTCTATGAATCCTCCTAAGTATTTTCCTTACCCTTTGCTATCTATTGGTCTTAGCAGTGCTTCGGGTGAGACTTATTCTCTTCGGGGGAGATGAAAATGCTAGCACTCTAGACTACTCGATGCCTTTTGTTGGTAACTTGAGAAGGACCCTATTCTGATCAAAATTGTGCCAACACATAGAATTCCTCCAAAAAGGAGTGAAAGAGACCTCACAGTGTGTGGAGGAAACCCTGGAGAAGGAGATTCAAAGGAATAGCATTTAAGAATTTGTGAAATCCTTTCTTTAAGAGGAGAATGCATAAGTAGTAGAGGAGAAGCTATAAAATCCATTAGATCAGTCGCGAGAACAGATCTGGGCCATTAGATCAATCCTAGGTAGATTGTGGAGCACGCAGAGCAGCCAAACAAATATCATCCGTTAGATCTGGTTGCAAGCAATAGTATTCATTCGATCAAGGAAAGGTGTGCAAGTTTTAATAATTTGATTCATTCAGACTCTACGAGTCCAGAAGTTTTCGGGCCTATGTGCAAAGGAGACTAAAATCCCGAAGTCCTGGGATTTGAAGCAAATCAAGACCATTGTATCCAGTAGATATTTGTCAGGATATCTCATACTTTAGAGGAATTAGAGCACAGGTGATAAGGGTCCCCAGATGCTCGAAGCTCTGAAGAGCCAGAGTAAATCTAGGCCATTGATCACGCTAGACTCATGGAAGGAGATCCTATGTTCTGAATGATAAACACTTTGGAATAAAGTTGGAAGTGTGGAGTGATAACTCTCAGAGGCCTAAAGGCTAGAGTTCATCTGGACCCTCCATCAATGAGGACACATGGTGGTAGATCCATTACTTCAAAGGCTTATCACTCTAGAGGGTTTGCCAAGTGAAGCATTGGGATGAGAACTTACCAGAGCCCGAATAAATTATTAACCGTTGGTGGTTAAGGGAACATGTCGACATATATGGAACTCTATAAGGTTAACACGTACATCTCACAACTCCTGAGTCCTAAGATTATGAAGTATATCCCAACCGTCCATTTGGGTGGACACTTGCAGTGAGTATCGTATCTTCTCATCACTTAGGAGATTCGACACTCTGGATATTTGCGCTTGTTAGAAGACGGGAACTCCCAAAGGCCAGAGTCCTGAAAAATATCTTGTATATTGGTTTTTTGAGGTTCAAGGACCGTTAAATATATGCATTTAACAACTTCGGCAGCTCACGAGTATTGTGATTTAGAGCGGTGGAAGGCTTTGAAGCCCAGAGTCCCGAAGTAATTGTCAGTCGTTGATCTCATATCAAAGAGGATCGTTGATCTTTTCTCTTCTTCGGGACTTTGCCTTCTCACCAATTTAAATGAACTAAGGACTTAACGGATTAAAAATCGTCGAAGCCCCGAAGCACCTGGTTCCCTTCCCTTGGTCATATGAAGGTTTAACGTTAAATATTTTTTTCAATAAAAAGGAAGCCCCAGATCACCTGTATTTAGCCATTAAAGGGTTACAATCAATAAAGAATGCAACTCGGAGCTCTGAATATATAATATCTTATGCTTGGATAGTCAGATGTAGCAAGATCGATACTAGGAAACAAGAAATTTCCTGTAGATTGAATTTTAAAAACAAAAGGGTTAGCACTCAAACTTCATTGGTGTTTTTGGACCCTCGAGGACATAGTTTTACATTCAATAAACATGAAGAGAACCTACTTTATTGCATCAAGCGATATCAAAGGTGTTTCTTTATCCCTGAGAAAAATCACGAACAATACTAACACCTTGTTTTCTATTCTGATTTTTTTTTACAAAAATGGCCACCTCTAAGCATTTAGAATCAACAAAAGGGCCAATTATTCTTGGAAAGAACTATGAATTTTGGTCTCTCAGAATGAGATCCTTCTTACAATCACATGACTGTTGGGATCTAGTGGATCTTGGCTATGTGGAACAAGATCTAACAAATCTAGCTTCCATGAACAATCAAAAGAGAATTGTTAAGGAAGAACATAGGAAAAGAGAGAATAAGGCCAAGTTATGGATTCAAAACTTAGTGGATGATTCAATTTTCTCAAAAATCATAGGTGATATTACCCTAAACCAGGCCTGGGACATTCCCAGTACAACCTACCAGAGAAATGATAAGGTCAAAACAATCAAGCTACAGACCTTGAGAACACATTTTTAGACTTTAAAAATGACAATGTCTGAAAATGTTGATCAATTTATGACAAGTGTCATGGGAATTGTAAGCCAGATCAGGTTGACTGGTAAAGCCATCCCTGATCAAAGGATTGTTGAGAAGGTCCTCAAAACTCTTCCAAATAATTTTGAGATGGTTGTTACAGCCATCCTTGAATCCAAGGATCTGTCAAATTTTTCAACTGATGAACTCATGAGTTCTCTATTGTCACATGAAACCAGACTACATCTAGAAGATGAGTCAATAGCCAATGCCTTCAATACAAAATTCTCTTTCAAAAAAGGCAGAGGCAGAGAAACAGGGAGAATTCCAAGAAACCATCACTCAAGTGAAGGTCACACACATCAAAATCAGAATTAGAATTTTCATCCTCAAAGAGGCAGAGGGAGGAGATCAAATGACAAAGAAAGCATACAATGCTACTGCTACAAAAAATATGGGCACTATGAATATGAATGCAGGAAGAAAAAAGCAGATCAACACTCATGCATAGCACATGTCTCAAATCATGAAGGAGACACCTAAGATGGGATGTTTCTCTCATGTCACGAAACTAAAGAACACCACAAGGACCTCTGGTTGCTAGATAATGGATGAAACAATCACATGACATGTAACAAATATTTATATTTACTTTCTTGCATTGATTCTTATACTTCATTTGACATTACACTTGGAGATGACTCTTTAGTCAAAGTTCAAGGAAAAGGAACAATACCTATTCTCACTAAACACAATGTAAATAAATACATAAATGATGTCTATCATGTTCTAGATCTGAAACATAATATGTTAAGTGTAGGAAAACTAGTTGAAAATGGCTATAAGGTACTTTTTGAAGGAGCATCATGTAGGATATATGACAAACATCCCAACAAAAAATTGATTTCTTAAATCTACATGACTAGGAATAGAATGTTTCCCTTGACCCTTAAGAATGCAAATCTGACCCAATCTTATGCACAAAGTGCATCCACCCCCAATGAAACTATGATTTGGCATCCAATATTTGGACATCAACCCTTTTAGAGTCTAAGCCTCCTGCATAATCCCTCCATGGTCAAAGGTCTACTTATATTCAAAGAGAAAAATCCCCCATGTGAGTCTTTCATTCTTGGAAAGCATAAGAGAACTAGCTTTCCATAGTCCTCCACTCAATCCAAACAACACTTAAGCTAGTTCACATTGACCTATGTGGACCAATGCAAACAAAGTCAATAGGTGGTAGCTTTTATTTTCTAACATTTATTGATGATTTTAGTAGGAAAATGTGAATCTATTTCCTCAGACACAAGTTTGAAACCTTTGCAAAGTTCAAGGAGTTTAAGGCTGAAGCTGAAAAAGAGAGTGGGAAATATGTGAAGATTCTCATGTCATATGGAGGAGGAGAAAATTGTTCAACAAAAATTGTAAATTTCTGCAAATCAAATGCATAATCATGCAAACCATAGCCAGGTATACGTCACATTAAAATGGAGTGGCTGAGAGGAAAAAAAAGACTATAATGAACATGGAAAGAAGCCTTCTTAGAGAGAAATGTTTGTCCAATTTATTTTGGGCTGAAGCTATAGCATGCTCAATTTATCTCCTTAATAGATCCCCAACCACTAGTGTCAATATGAAGGTCCCTCAAGAATCATGGAGTGGGAAAAAACTGAATGTTTCTCATCTTAGGACCTTTGGATGCATTGCATTCGCTCACATACCTTCCGAATGGAGGAAGAAACTTGATGATCAAAGTGAGAAATGCATTTTTGTTGCCTACAATGAGACATCCAAAGCGTACATACTCTACAATTCAATTTCAAAGAAACTCATTCTTAGTAGAGATGCCAAATTTCTTGAAAATCAGTTATGGATTGAGTCTGAAAATCACCCTATGGACAATCAAAATCCATGAAAATTTTCAGGACAAGTCTTCTTCAAGAAGAAATTCATCCTTTGAAATTCAAAATCAACGAACTTGAATCTTGAGAGAAATCCATCAGCAGTTGGATGATATTGATTAGCTCAATATTTTTTCATTAATGTCATGTCAACCTATATCTTTTAAAGAGATACCTAAAGAGCCACATTGGGTTCAAGCCATGAACCAAGAAATTGACTCTATTGAGAAGAACAAGTCATGGGATCTTGTTGATCTACCCAGACATAAGACAAGTATTGGTGTCAAGTGGGTTTACAAAACTAAACTTAATGAAAAGGGGCATATTAAAAAACACAAAGAAAGACTTGTTGCCAAAGGATTCTCATAGAAACCACATTGATTATTGTGAAAAAATTTCTCTAGTAGAAAGGTTGGACACTGTAAGGACTCTCTTATCCATAAAATCTCAACATAAATGGAAAGTATACCAGATGGATTTCAAGTCGGCCTTCTTGAATGGTGTCTTAGAAGAATAATTCCATGTGGATCAACCACCTAGATTTTAAGCCAAAGAGCAGCCAACCAAAGTGTATTGGTTGAAGAAATTCTTTTATCGATTAAAGAAATCTCCAAGATCTTGGTACACCATAATTGATACTTGATCAAGAGTGGTTTTAGAAGAAGACAAAATGAGCCAACTCTATACACCCAAAAAAATCAGCAAGGTATTTTGATTGTCTCTCTTTATGTTGATGACATGATATATACTAGAAATATTGTTGCATCTGAGTTTGAGATGACAGATCTTGGCATAATGAAATATTTTTGGGGGATTGAGCTTGAACAATCAAGAAAAGGGATTTTTGTCTATCAACAAAGGTATGCAAGAGACATCATCAAAATATTCCACATGGAAGACTGCAATCCAACAAAAAATCCTAATATTATGTATGCAACCGACCGACTTTGTTTCCAGGTTCATGGAATCTCCCAAATATTCTCACTGGAAGATGGTGAAAAGGATTCTGAGATATGTTGGCTCACACTCTCAATTTTTTTTTATGGTACACTTAGTCTGCAGATAATCATCTTTCTAGTTACACTGACAGTGATTTTTCAAGTAGCCTAGATGATCAAAAAAGAACCTCAAGGTATTCTTTTCACCTGGGCACAAATATGATTTCTTAGGCATCAAAGAAGCAACCCATTGTATCAATATCTTTTGCAGAGGAAAAGTATGTCTTTGATACCTCAACTTCCTATCAAGTTGTGTGACTGCAAATACTATTAAATGACATGTCAACCAACCCCTATCTTCTATGACAATACTTCACTAATTTCTTTATTAAAAAACCATGTTTTTCATAAGAAAAGTAAACACATTGAAACTTACTTTCACTTCATACATGAGCTAGTCAATAATGGTGAAATCAGTCTTCAATTTTGTGGCTCACGAGACCATCTCACAAACATATTTACAAAGCCATTGCGAAAAACAATTTTTGATTTTCAGAGACCACTTAGGCATTATCAGTGTAATTCTTGAGTTTAAGAGGGAGTGTTAGTGATAACCTCAACACTGTGTGACTATTTGCACAGTTTCTTGTTTTGTCATTTTTTGGGTGAGATAAAAAATATCCATATGAGTGAGTTTGAATGTATAAACGTCATCCATTAATAATCAATGTGACAACCCAACTAGAATATCCACCCAACATCCTATTATCCATCATTTACCACACCAATGATATCAATTTCTTTTAAAATATTTTTCTTTTAATTTTCCCATGTGATTGCAATGGAAACATCCATCAACATTGTCACACCAATTATTTCTATTTCTTTTATACATGTTTCCTCATGTGATTACAATGGAAACATCCATCAACATTGTCACACTAATGATATCTATTTCTTTTATACTTTTTTCCTCGTGTGATTGCAATGGAAAGATCCAATGATATCTATTTCTATGTGGATCATGTGATTCCATCATTTTAGTTACAATGATATGAATGCTTAGTCTTTTCACTTTCTTGAGTGCACAACTAAAATTATATGATATGATTTTTTAATATTTTAATGTTATTAAGATCATCTCAAAGGTTGGCTTGGCTTGGCTTGAGTGATATATAACAATACAATTATGATATTTCCTTGAATGTAGTGTAGCTCTTCATACTGTGTAGTAAGATAACTATTCATACTGTGTGTTAAGATGATGCTAATTATGTTTTTGGATGAGAGAAAAAAGATCCATATGAGTGATATGTGTTTGGATGAGAGAAAAAAGATCCATATGAGTGAATTTGAATGTATAAACATCATTCATTAACCCAACTAGAATATAAATTATCCATCATTTACCACATCAATGATATCAATTTCTTTTAGAATACTTTTGTTTTAATTTTCTCATATGATTGAGATGAAAACATCCATCAACATTGTCAAATCAGTTATATCTATTTCTGTGTGGATCATTTGATTCCATCATTCTAGTTTCAATGATATGAATACTTAGTCTTTTCACTTCTTAAGTGCACAAGTAAAATGATATCAATTTCTTTTAAAATACTTTTCTTTTAATTTTCCCATGTGATTGTAATGGAAACATCCATCAACATTGTCACACCAATTATTTATATTTCTTTTATACTTTTTTCCTCGTGTGATTGCAATGGAAGCATCCATCAACATTGTCACACCAATGATATCTATTTCTATGTGGATCATGTGATTCCATCATTTTACTTACAATGATATGAATACTTAGTCTTTTCACTTTCTTGAGTGCACAACTAAAATGATATGATATGATTTTTTAATCTTTTAAGGTTCTTAAAAGCATCTCAAAGGTTGGCTTGAGTGATATATAACAATACAATTGTAATATTTCTTTGAATGTACTACAACTCTTCATACTGTGGGATATTTCTCTCATGTCACAAAACTAAAGAACACCACAAGGACCTCTGGTTGCTGGATAATGGATGCAACAATCACATGACATGTAACAAAGATTTAGATTTACTTTCCTGCATTGATTCTTCTACTTCATCTGACATTACACATGGAGATGTATCTTTAGTAAAATTTCAAGGAAAAGGAACAATACCTATTCTCACTAAACAAGATGTAAAGAAATAGATAAACGATGCCTATCACGTTCTAGATTTGAAATATAATATGTTAAGTGTAGGACAACTAGTTGAAAATGGCTATAAGGTACTTTTTGAAGGAGCATCATGTAGGATATATGAAAAACCTCCCAACAAAAAATTGATTTCTGAAATCCACATGACTAGGAATAGAATGTTTCCCCTGACCCTTAAGACTACAAATCTGACCCAATCTTATGCACAAAGTGCATCCACCCCCAATAAAACTATGATTTGGCATGTGTTGGCATAGGGGCAGACCCAAGGTTCACTCCAAGAGTGTACCAACAAGCCCTAGCTACTGGCCCTTTCGGCAGCACCTGCAAAGAAGATGTAGT
>JZKD02S1809466.1:432559-448953 GCA_000966675.3 Picea glauca | reverse complement strand
AATGTCTACAACCAGGGGAATATCAAGTGGATCTATCAAAAAAATAATAAAACATTCATATATCACTTATCAGCTAGGTCTATCCTGTGCAGCTATAGATCTGAGCTAACATAAGACTGCATATAACAATATAACAATGACAGAGATCTAGGCATCAATCACACATATGACACAAAATATACGTGGTTCACCCTCTCTCTAGGGCTAGGTCCACAAAACTGTGCTTATGATTTATTAAGATAAAGCATATAGTTCTTATCTATGCTCTCAGCTAGCAGATCTTCTTTCTTCTCTCTCTTTCTCTCACCTTCTTGTGCACCCAACTGTAGGACTTGACCTTCACACACAACTAAAGATCTCACAATACAATCCTCTCTCTCCACAACAAAGCTATATCTACAATATCATACCAATACTCAATGACCAACTTGACCCAGGTCCTCTTGACCTTTATTTATACATTACAATACCTTACCGACAGTCTTAGGTTGAAACCTAGGTGCCAAAACCCTAGATACGAAAACCTTAGGTGTCTAAAACCCTAGGTCAAATTGATCCACTTTTTTTGAGCTTTACTAGCCTGTCTTTCCTTCTTCATCGCGCGGTGCTCCAAAGCATCCAATGATGGATTTCTCTACTTGTTCAGTTGTCCACGATCCTTCTTCCTTGCTAATATATCATCCCTGATCTTCTCATCCAATGAATTTCTTTTTCGCACTTCGCTCCATCTTTCTTGCTCTTTTTCTCACTTCGACTCAATGACATTTACTGTGTCTCTTGCAAAGCTCGCTTTTTACCTTTCCTTCCCTTTTCTTCTCTTCCTTCCATAACCAAGGGCCAAAACCATGCAATATTTGGACATCTACCCTTTCAGAGTATAAGCCTCCTGCAGAAGCACTCCATGGTCAAAGGTCTACCTATATTCAAAGAGAAAAATCCCCCATGTGAGTCTTGCATTGTTGGAAAGCATAAGATAATTAGCTTTCCACAATCCTCCGCTCAATCCAAACAACAATTAAGTTGGTTCACACTGACCTATGTGGACCAATGCAATCAAAGTCAATAGGTCGTAGCTTTTATTTTCTTACATTTATTGATGATTTTAGCAGGAAAATATGGATCTATTTCCTCATACACAAGTTTTAAACCTTTGCAAAGTTCAAGGAGTTCAAGGCTGAAGCTGAAAAACAGAGTGGAAAATATGTGAAGATTCTCATGTCAAATGGAGGAGGAGAATATTGTTCAAAAAAATTTGCAAATTTCTACAAATCATAAGGCATAATCATGCAAACCATAGCCAATTATACACCACAGTAAAATGGAGTGGCAGAGAGTAAAAATCAGACTATAATGAACATGGAAAGAATCCTTCTTAGAGAGAAATGTTTGTCCAATTTATTTTGGGCTGAAGTTGTAGCATGCTTGGTTTATCTCCTGAATAGATCCCCAACCACTAGTGTCAAGATGAAGGTCCCTCAAAAAGCATGGAGTGGGAAAAAAATGAATGTTTCTCATCTTAGGACCTTTGGACAATGAAAATCCATGAATTTTTTCAAGACAAGTCTTCTTCAAGAAAAAATTCATCCGCTGAACTTCAAAATCAGTGAAATTGAATCTTGAGAGAAATCCATTAGTAGTTGGATGATATTGATCAACACAATATTTTTTTATTAATGTCATGTCAACCTACATATTTTAAAGAGGCAGCAAAAGAGCCACATTGGGTTCAAGCCATGAACCAAGAAATTGACTCTATTGAGAAGAACAAGACACGGGATCTTGTTGATCTTCTGAGACATAAGACAAGTATTGGTGTCAAGTGGGTTTACAAAACTAAACTCAATGAAAAGGGGCAGAATGAAAAACACAAAGAAAGACTTGTTGCCAAAGGATTCTCACAACAACTAGGCATTGATTATGGTGAAACATTTTCTCCAATAGAAAGTTTGGACACTCTAAGGACTCTCTTAGCCATAAAATCTCAACATAAATGGAAATTATACCAGATGGATGTCAAGTTGACCTTCTTGAATGATGTCTTAGAAGAATAAGTCTATGTGGATCAACTACTTGGATTTGAAGCCAAAGTGTATTGGTTGAGCAAATCCTTCTATGGCTTGAAGAAAGCTCCAAGATCTTGGTACACCATAATTTATACTTACTTGATCAAGAGTGGTTTTAGAGGAAGCCAAAATGAGCCAACTCTATACACCAAAATAGATCAACAAGGTATTATGATTTTCTGTCTTTATGTTGATGACATGATATACACTAGAAATCTTGTTGCATCTGAGTTTGAGATGACAGATCTTGGTGTTAGCGTCAGAAGTCACACCTAGATTGCAATAGGGGCAGAGCCCGACGCCCATCAGTTTATGTCACAATTTTTTTAATGAGGTGATCGAATGGAAGTTAACTCAAAACGATGTGGTTTTAACTCCGAAACTAGGCCAGGCATGCATGGGCAAGTGAGGTCTTATATAACTTCAGACAATGAGTTGTAGTAAGGGTGAGTAGGGGGAAGACTTGTATAAGAAAAAATCAGAGGTTTTTTGTAAACCTCGGGTTTCTAACAGAATGTAGGGGAAAACATCTAAACGCAATATATTCTTACATTCAAATGTAGAAAACTGGAGAATACAACAATGCAACGATAAATCCTTTATCACAACATAATTGCAATCATTCGCACGAATTAGTCGATCACGAACTCTCTCAGTATGAGATGAAAACTAGATGGAGTGAGAAGACTGTCTGTCATAAAACAAGAAATCTTACATACCAATGCATAACCAGAGAACTAGAGAATCTGTTAAAACTTTACAATCGAGATCTTCGATCTACCATCAATAGATTACAAAAATGCAAAAAACTAAGTCTATATACTCAAAAAATTCGCCTAACAGCGACGTGCTCAGTCATCCAATGGCTTGGTGTCCCTTCAGCCAAATTTGGACAGGTATTCTTTGTCATACGCCACCTTAACTACGCATGGCTCCTGCAAGGGGAGTAGCCGAGCCATTAAAAACTAAGCTAGCGTGTGCAGACCTCCTCCGGCTAGTCGAGAACTCGGCAGGACTTCTCTGGAAAAATGGGTACATAGGATCCTCTCAAGCAGACCGCTTGCCAGACCCTCCATACCTCATACTTAATGAATGAGGAGAGGTTTCAACCACCCCTTCTTACCTGCATTTATTCTAAGTGCAAACCAGGATCGAGGTCGGGCTCGATGGCAAATGGAGGTCGTGACGGGCCTCTCTATGACTGAACTCGATAGCTTTAGCCCCTTTTGCGTAGCTCTTCTCTTTCCCACGTGACCATGGGCTGTGACCATGTGCTTATTCCCAAGGCACTTTCGGCATTCGCGAATAGGAAGGGGTTGATCCCTATTTCTTGAAATCACGATGGGTGAAACGGCGAGGAGTCTAATCGCGCGCCAGGTGTCTCCTGTGGATGGATGACCGAGATTGCTCCATGACACTACGGTCCCACCTTTGGGCACCTTCGGCGCTTTCGGGGTTCAGGGTTTTGAGAGATAAGACATCATGGAACCTTCACCCCTTGAACTCTCGAATGTCGAAACGTCGACGCGACTAGATCTCGCGCCATGCGTCCTTTGGATGGACGACTGCTATCTTTTCCTGCACATAATATGGGTGCTAACCATTGCGCTAACCTCGGCACAACTTTGCCAATTGCGATTTCCCACCAACCGTTGATCTTTTTCTTTGGATGAATCCTGACCGTTGAAATCAGGCTGCTCACTCGCTTTATTTAAGCCCCGAAGTGGACTTCTTCTGTGCTGTGCTCGGGCGCTTCTCGTGCCACTTGTAGACCTGAACAACCTCATGCCTTGGATGAGAAATGTTACTAACATTAGGATCCATGGGGGATAGAGTCATCACTGTGATGCTCTAAGGACTCATTTTGCAGTTTCAGTGCCTTGTTGTTGGGCTATGGGGTCATTTATTAAGTCAAAAAATAAAAATAAACAAGGAACCAAAAGGACAATATTTACAAACAAAGGAGCCATCGAAGGCTAAGAAAAAACATTTCTTCAGAAAATGCCCATTTACTGGGCTGTTGAAAACTTCTTCACCCTCCAAATCCTGTAGCCGATATGTGTTATTTGAGAAAACCTCAGAGATTTTGAAAGGCCCGATCCACTGGGCTTCAAATTTGTCATGTTTTCCCTTATCTTGTTTAGGAGCATCCCATTTCAGCACTAGTTCTCCTATCTGGAACCCCTCCCTTTTGGCCTTCTTATCGAATACATGCTTGGTCATCTGTTGATGGTCATGAATTCTGAACATTACCTGCTCTCTGGCCTGCTGGACTTCTACACGTTGATGAATCCTTCTGATCATGTCATTGGGCTCTTCTTGATAATCCTGGAAGAATTTCGCTATGGGAATGGCCAGCTGAGAAGGGAGGACAAGTTCTTCTATGTAGACTAACTGGAAAGGGGAGATGCCTATAGATCTCTTTGTGGTCACCCGATCAGCCCATAGAGCGAATTTCAGCGTCGAGTTCCAAGCCCTTTTGTTGTCTTCCAATAATCTTTTGATGATCCTTATTAGGCTTTTGTTGGAGGATTATTCCAAACCATTACCCTGGGGGTAGTATGGGGTGGATTTAATCAGTTTGATCCAGAATTGTTCATAGAACTTGACTAATGGCTCAACCTTGAAAGAGGCTGCGTTATCAGTAACAATCCTTCTTGGACAACCGAACCTTACGATGAGGTATTCCATGAATCTAATGATTACCTTGTGGGAAGCACTCCTGGTAGGGATAGCTTCAATCCACTTAGTAAGGAAATATGTGGTAGTCAGGATCCATCTGTGCTACCTGCTGGAAGTGGGGTGGATTTCTCCAATAAAATCTAGGCCCCATTGTTGGAAAGATCCCGAAACGACTACGGGATGTAAGGGTAGAGACTTGAGTTTTTGCTTTTCCAAAAATCTTTGGCATGGGATATAGGATCTAACTCCTCTATGGACATCAAAAAACAAGGTGGGCCAGTAGCACCCAGCTCTGAGAATTTTGTGGGCTGTGGTCTTCCAGGAATGGTGCTCTCCACATAGACCATTGTGAAATTCGACCATGATCTTGTCGGCCTCTCGTGGATCCATGCATTTTAAAAGCACTCCCAGGGGGTCTTTCCAATATAAAATTTGATTGATAAGACAGTACCTGACTGCCTTGAGATTTAGAGCTCTTGCTTTGTTTATTTGTAGGCCATCTGGGGGTCGCAACTCTTCCAAAAAATATATGACATCCTTATACCAAGGACATCGATCCAACAAGGGTTTTGTTTGAGGGTCTACGTCGGACAACTGATTCTGCTGATTTTCTAATTGTCCATTGACGAAATCCACCCCCAAAGCTTTGCGATTATCTTCAGCCAACATCCTGGCTAAGCCTTGACCCTTGATCAACCTAGTAGGCCTTATTTCCAAGTCAAATTCTAGGATCTTGGCGATCCATTTACTTCTCTTCCCGTCAATGTCGGAATGGATAAGGATGTCCTTCACAGAGGCTGAAGGAACGTATGCAGTCACTTTTGAGTGCAGGACATAGACTCTGAAAGCTTTGAGAGATTTCACCAATGCATAGGCATGTTTCTCCATGATTTCATACCTGACCTCTGCATCTTTTAATGCCTTGCTAAAGAAGGCAATGGGCTGCTCTCGCCCTTCCTCATTTTTATGCAACAAGACCGCTGCTATTGTATCAAAATAAGTGAAAGAGAAGATTAGGAAATCTTTGGAATAGTTAGGACTGATCAGCACAGGTGCTTCAGTCAATTCCCTTTCACTTCACTTCCCTTATTGAGCATGGCTGTGATGTGTTTCACCAGCTCAGCAAAATTCGAGATGAATCTCCTCAGAAAATTAATCTTCCCCAAAAAGGCATGAACTTCCTTCTTAGACCTGGGAAGCAACAGGGTTCGAATTGCCTCCACTCTACTAGGATCAATCGTCACTCCTTCTATTGATACTATATGGCCTAATAGCTTCCCCTCCTCCATAGAAAACAAAGATTTTTTGGGATTTAGGGAAAGGCCAAACCTCGGGCACTTCGAAAAAACCTTTCTTAGGTGATAGCAGTGCTCTTCGTTAGACCTGGAGAAAACTGTTTTGTCATCTAGATAGATCACCACAAACTTATCTTTCTCCCTGATGAAGGCTATATCCATGGCCCGCTGAAATGTGGCCCCTTCATTCATCAACCAAAAAGGAATTTTAGCATACATGAATGTGCCCCAAGGAGTGGTGAAGGCCATTTTTTCTCTGTCCTCAGGCATGACCGATATCTGATTATAACCAGAAAAACCGTCGATCATGGAAATCCTAGATACACCAGTTACCCTCTGCAATATGTGTTCCATGTTGGGTAGGGGGTAATTTTCTTTCTTTGAGCTTCTGTTCAGGTTCCTGAAGTCGACACAAAGCCTAATTTCTCCACTTCTCTTCCTTACCAGAACCAAATTGGCCACCCATTCGGAATATCTCAGGGGAACGATGATCTTGGCCTCTAACAACTTCTTTACTTCTTTCTCCATGACAAGCAACAACATGGGATTTATCTATCTTAGCTTCTGCCTGAAAGGTTTAGCCTCTTCCTTCAGTGGGATATTGTGTTCAATGACATATGTGTCATACGTCTTGAGGTCTTCGTAGGTCCATGCAAACACATCAAAAAATTCTTTCAGCAACTCAATATATTCGGCCCTCTGTTCTGTGGTCAAACTCCTTGATATCTTGACAAACTTAGGCTCCCCTGGTGTGCCAATGTTTCACTCAGTTGTGTCAGCATCCTCACCTGAAAACCTATCCTTTACTTCCACATCATTCCCATCGAACAATCTTTCTAAAGGAATTAGTCCCCTCGGAATGTGATTGCTAGGTAGCTGGATGATCTGGTGGTTAGCAATTTTATTTAAAAACACCTCAGGGTGAGGGTTATCTTCTGTATCAGGATCCTGATCAATGTGCAATGCAGAGAATTCATCAACAGATTGGAGAAATTTCTCGATTTCCAGATCATCTTTGAATACCTTCCAATGCTTGACATTGTCTGGTACAGAGGGCCTATATTTGATCTCAACATCATATTTGGCCATAGATGGCTGAGAGACTTTGAAATGGCTAGATGAAATAGCTAAAGAATCGGCCACAACATTATCCTCCCTTGGAATAAAAGAGATGTTGAAGGCTGAGAATAAATTGTCAATTAGGTCCCATACTTCATTTCTGTAATTTCTGAGTCGAGGGTGCTTAGCCTGATAAGCATTTCTGATCTGTTGGACCACCAGCTCTGCATCTTCGAACACTACTACCCCCTGAATTCCCATTTCCTTTGCAGCTCTTAATCATAGAACAAGGGCTTCATACTCTACCACATTTTTGGTGGTTTCAAATTCCAACTTATATGACAGGGACATGGTTTCTTGGGAAGGCGACACAAAAAACACCCCAACACCAACGCCTTCCTTGGAACAGGATCCATCAAAAAACATTTTCCAGACAGGGGTGATGGAGGGAGGAAACTCATGAGGAGTGGTGGGCTGCTCTCTGAGTTCAAGAGGAAGCTTGGGAGCATGAGTGAGTTACAGTAAACTGGAAACTAAATCAGTGTCCAAGGCAAAAATGGGATGGTTGGTAGGATTGGCTTCATCACTGATTATATAGGCCAACTGGGCTTCCCTATATAGCCTCCTATGTTCTCCTCCAAATACTGGGATAGTATCATATGTGAGGTCCATCTGCAAGATCTTGAAAACAACATACCAAATTTGGGGGGGACATCAGCCACTACAATATCCATGACCACACTTTTCATGGGCAACTGAAACAAGGTCACGACCAGGTCTTTGATAACCCTGAGACATTGAACTTTCTTGGAGTCGAAGGAATAGAGGTCATGATAGGCTCGGGTGAATTTTAGCCCTAATTATTCGATGACAGTTTTGGGCATGAGGTTGTGAGAAGCCCCTGAATCCATCAAGAAGTTGTGCAGTACCTTGTCCTGTATGTTCAAGGAAGTGTAGAAGGGAGGGGATGAGTCATTCCTATCTTCCACCATACGACCTAGAATAACTGCAGGCTTTTCATATTGCAAATTAATGGAGTCTATGGGAAGGCATGAGATCTCAGACTATAAAATCTCAGAGAAGCGTTTCTTGAACCCTTCATGTTTAATCAACTCGGTTAGGGGCACAGGGATTTTGATTTTTTGAATTTCATGCTCGAAATTAAAAGAAGCTGTAAGCTTCTAGATTTCTCTTATTTCGGGAACATGAATTTGAACTATGGGAGAGAGGGATCGGGTCTTCTTACCTCGATGATTGTCCACTACTTCATTAGCAGGTTCCTCTGTTCTAGTGGACTGCTCAGGAACATCGGGTGCTATTGTCTTTCTCTTAGACCTCAGATCATACCTACCTTGGCTGCCACTAGCCTTGCCTTCCTTGCTCAGTTCATTTAGCTGACTATCCATGAGAGACTCCTCGTATGCTGATTGAGTGAGATGAGGGAAAGGAGGAGTGTCTCCGAAGAAATGCATTACAGGATCAAGCTCGTCTGTTTCCCCTTCTTCTTCCTCGACCATAAAATTGTTTTGAAAAGGGGCCTGAATTTTCTGGTCTTCTCTATCTCTTCCCCTCTCTCTATGCACAGTCGGGGAATTAATATTGTTGGGCCTCCTGAAACCTCCTTTATTTTCGGCATTTTTGGGGCTCTTGTATGCTTTCCTCCCCTCCACCTTCATTCTCTCCATATCTACAAACAGAGACTTCACCATCCTATTCATCTCATCCACTTGAGGGTGGGGCACCGATGGGCCAGAAGTGGAGGCTTCCGACTTTCCCTTTCTTCTATCTGCATCGGCCTTGTTCCTCAGTCTGTTAGCTGCTAATACATTGGATTCCACTTCTATGGCCGCATCTTTCATTTGAGCTAAGGAGGTGGATCTTCTTTCTCTCAATAGAAGACAAAAATCAGGGCCAAATGCACTAGCATAAGAAATCCTATTCGAGGCTTCTGAGGGTTTTATTTTGGTAGGGATTTTGTTATACATTTTATTGAATCTTTTGGAGAAGTCTAAGACAGAATCTCCTTCCATCTTCTTCAAAGATCCAAACTCTATCATGTAATACATGAAATCCTTCCTATCTCCCCACTGTCTCAGGAAAGCACTATCCAGGGCTTCGATCCCAACCATGGATCTGGGGGCCAATCCTCTAAACCATTTCCTCACCTCGCCATCCAGGATATGGATGAAGACTCTCATCTAGACATCTTCATTTTCAATGTTGAGGCTGTCTGCGTAGATGTAGAAAGCAGTCAGGTGCTCTTCCGCAGTTACGTCCCCTTCCCTAGTGAACTTGGGCATATACTTCAAGTAATCTCCAATTGGGAGAGGATTCATGGGATGGGGTAGGATCAAGGGAGCATATCTGGCAGTGACTATGGCATCCATTCTATTTAGAGGGGGATTAGCACCAGCCATAGGAATATTGGGTGGAGGAGAAATTTGGGGAGAAGGAGCTTGCAAAGGGGATATTGGGAATGAATCTCGAAGTGGGACGGGAAACAAAAGGGGATTTAAGGAGAAGGCTAACGGGCTCAAGTCAGTAGACACTCCTCTTTGTGCAGGAGTGGTGAAGTCTTCAGCGGTCCTGGGTCTACGCCAAAGTATAGCTTTAGAGGAGAGGGGACTGATAAGGGCTTCTCCCTCCAATGCCATACCAGGAGGGGAAAAATCAGCAGGAACACTCCCAAAATTCAGGAAACGGGAAACCTCGGAAGGAGGTATCTTAAGAAACTAAGGAGGAGAAAAAGGAGTTCTTACAGAAGGATATGGAGGGTTACCTGTTTCGGCGGTGGAAGCTCCTTCTTCATGGGCCTTTCCTTTCCTGAGAACCACCTCTGGATAAGTTTCAGATGTAGCTAGAGGTAGTTGTGGATGAGACCGCGTGTGTCTACCTCTGAAAGCCACAATTAATACAGCAGGTTCGCCACAGTGGATTCGTCATAATGGAGTCACTAGGTGCACAAAAGAAATCTTTAAAGGCTCTAATACCTGATGCACCTTCAGAATCAGAGGCTCAATGTCGTTCAATCCCGGGGAAAATTTTCAAGTTCGTCCCTGGCAACGGTGCCAAAAATGTTAGCGTTAGAAGTCACCCCTGGATTACAATAGGGGAAGAGCCCGACGCCCATCAGTTTATGTCATGATTTGTTTAATGAGGTGATCGAATGGAAGTTAACTCAAAATGATGTGGTTGTAACTCCGAAACTAGGCCAGGCATGCATGGGCAAGTGAGGTCTTAGATAACTTCAGACAGTGAGTTGTAGTAAGGGTCAGTAGGGGGAAGAATTGTATAAGAGAAAAGCAGAGGTCTGTTGTAAACCTCATGTTTCTAACAGACTGTAGGGGAAAACATCTAAACGCAAGATCTTCTTACATTCAAATATAGAAAACTGGAGAATACAACAATGCAACGATAAATCCTTTATCACAACATAATTGCAATCATTTGCACGAATCAGTCGATAACGAACTCTCTCAGTATGAGATGAAAACTAGATGGAGTGAGAAGAATGTCTTTCATAAAACAAGAAATCTTACATACCGATGCATAACCAGAGAACTAGAGAGTCTGTTAAAACTTTACAATTGAGATCTTCGCTCTACCTTCGATAGATTACTAAAATTAAAAAAACTGAGTCTATATACTCAGAAAATTCACCTAATAGCGACATGCTCAGTCATCCAATGGCTTGGTGTCTCTTCAACCAAATTCAGACGGGTATTCTTTGTCATACGCCACCTTAACTGCACGTGGCTCCTGCAAGGGGAGTAGCTGAGCCATTAAAAACTGAGCTAGCGTGTACAGACCTCCTCCGGCTAGTCGAGAACTCGGCATGACTTCTCTGGAAAAATGGGTACACAGGATCCTCTCAAGAAGACCGCTTTCCAGACCCTCCATAGCTCATACTTAATGAATGAGGAGATTTTTCAACCACCCCTTCTTACATTCATTTATTCTAAGTGCAGACCAGGATCGAGGTCGGGCCTGATGGAAATTGGAGGTCATGACAGGCCTCTCTGTGACTAAACTCGACAGCTTTAGCCCCTTTTGCATAGCTCTTCTCTTTCCCAAGTGACCATGGGCTGTGACCATGTGCTTATTCCCAAGGCGCTTTCAGCGTTCGCGAATAGGAAGGGGCTGATCCCTGTTTCTTGAAATCACGATGGGAAAAATGGAGAGGAGCCTAATCACGTGCCAAGTGTCTATTGTGGATGGACGATCGAGATTGCTCTGTGACATTGCAGGCCCACCTTTGGGCGCCTTCAGCGCTTTCGGGGTTCGGGGTTTCGAGAGATAGAACATCATGGAACCTTCACCCCTCAAACTCTCGAATGTCGAAATGCCGATGCGACTAGATCTCGCGCCACACGTCCTTTGGATGGACGGATGCTATCTTTTCCTACACATAATATGGGTTCTAACCTCGGCGCAACTTTGCCAATTGCAATTTCCCGCCAACAGTTGATCTATTCCTTTGGATGAATCCTGACCGTTGAAATCAGGTTGCTCGCTCGCTTGATTTAAGCCCCAAAGTGCACTTCTTCTGTGTTGTGCTTGGGCGCTTCTCGCGCCACTTGTAGACCTGAGCGTCCTCGTGCCTTAGATGAGAAATGTTACTAACACTTGGCATAATGAAATAATTTTGGGGATTGAGATTGACCGATCAACCAAAGGGATTTTTATTTGGCATAATGAAATAGTTTTTGGGGATTGAGATTGACCAATCAACCAAAAGGGATTTTTATTTTTCAACAAAAGTATGTAGCAAACATCATCAAAATATTCTACATGGAAGACTGCAATCTAACAGAAACTCCTATACCCCTAGGCACAAAATTGAGCAAGCAAGATAAAGGCCCTACAATGGATTCTACTTTCAAAGACAATGAAGCCCCTCAATGATTTTCAGAGACAACACTTGAGCATTATCAATGTAACTGTTGAGTTTAAGAGGGAGTGTTAGTTATTTGCACAGTTCTTATTTTTTCATTTTTGGGGTGAGAGAAAAAAAATCCATATGATTGAGTTTGAATGTATAAACATCATAATGCGATTGCAATGGAAACATCCATCAACATTGTCACACCAATTATATATATTTCTACGTGGATCATTTGATTCCGTCATTTTAGTTACAATGATGGAAAAAATATCCATATGGGTGGTTTTGAATGTATAAACATCGTCCATTAATAATCAATGTGACAACCGAACAAGAATATCCACCCAACATCCTATTATCCATCATTTACCACACCAATGATATCAATTTCTTTTAGAATACTTTTCTTTTAATTTTCCCATGTGATTTCAATGGAAACATCCATCAACATTGTCATATCAATTATTTATATTTCTTTTATACTTGTTTCCTCATGTGATTGCAATGGAAACAACCATCAACATTGTCACACCAATGATATCTATTTATGTGTGGATCATGTGATTCCATCATTTTAGTTACAATGATATGAATACTTAGTCTTTTCACTTTCTTGAGTGCACAACTAAAATGATATGATATGATTTTTTAATCTTTTAAGGTTCTTAAAAGAATCTCAAAGGTTGGATTGAGTGATATATAACAATACAATTATAATATTTCTTTGAACGTACTGCAACTCTTCATACTATGGGATGTTTCTCTCATGTCACAAAACTGAAGAACACCACAAGGACCTCTAGTTGTTGGATAATGGATGCAACAATCACATGACATGTAACAAAGATTTAGATTTAATTTCTTGCATTGATTCTTCGGCTCCATCTGACATTACACTTAGAGATGTCTCTTTAGTAAAATTTCAAGGAAAAGGAACAATACCTATTCTCACTAAACAAGATGTAAAGAAATAGATAAACGATGTCTATCACATTCTAGATTTGAAACATAATATGTTAAGTGTAGGAAAACTAGTTTAAAATGGCTATAAGGTACTTTTTGAAGGAGCATCATGTAGGATATATGAAAAACCTCCCAACAGTAAATTGATTTCTGAAATCCACATGACTAGGAATAGAATGTTTCCCCTGACCCTTAAGACTGCAAATCTGATCCAATATTATGCACAAAGTGCATCCACCCCCAATGAAACTATGATTTGGCATGTGTTGGCACATGGGAAGACCCGAGGTTCACTCCAAGAGAACACTAACAAGCCCTAGCTACTAGCCCTTTCGACAAAACCTACGAAGCAGATGCAATCTCACCCGAAGCAGCTAAGAGGGGGGGGTTGCAAGACATAAATGTCTACAACCAGGGGAATATCAAGTGGATCTATCACAACAATAATACAACATTTATATATCACTTATCAGCTAGGTCTATCCTGCGCAGCTATAGATCCGATCTAACATAAGACTGCATATAACAATATAACAATGACAAAGATCTAGACTTCAACCACACATACGACACAAAATATACGTGGCTCACCCTCTCTCTAGAGCTACATCCACATAATTGTGTGTATGCTTTATTAAGGTAAAGCATATAGTTCTTATCTGCGCTCTTAGCTAGAATATATTCTTTCTTCTCTCTCTTTCTCTCGCCTTCCTGTGCACCTAGCTGTAGGACTTGACCTTTGCACACAGCTGAAGATCTCACAATACAATCATCTCTCTCCACAACAGAGCTATATCAACAATATCATACCAATACTCAATGAACAACCTGACCCAGGTCTTGTTGACCTTTATTTATACATTACAATACCTCACCGACAGCCTTAGGTCGAAACCTAGGTACCAAAACCCCAGGTGTCTAAAACCCTAGGTCAAATTGACCCACTTTTTCCAGGCTTTGTCAGCCTGTCTTTCCTTCTTCATTGAGTGGTGCTCCAAATCATCCAATGATGGCTTTCTCTACTTGTTGAGTTGTCCACGATGTTTCTTCCTTGTTGATCTGTCATCCCTGATCTTCTCGTCTAATGAATTGCTTTTCCACACTTCGCTCCATCTTTCCTTCTCTTTTGCACACTTTGACTCAGTGACATGTACTGTGTCTCTTGCGAAGCTCTCTTTTTACCTTTCTTTCCTTGTTCTTCTCTTCCTTCCATAACCAAGGGACAACATCGTGCAAGATTTGGACATCTACCCTTTCAGAGTATAAGCCTCCTGCAGAAGCACTCCATGGTCAAAGGTCTACCTATATTCAAAGAGAAAAATCCCCCATGTGAGTCTTGCATTGTTGGAAAGCATAAGATAACTAGCTTTCCATAGTCCTCCACTCAATCCAAACAACACTTAAGCTGGTTCACACTAACCTATGTGGACCAATGCAAACAAATTCAATAGGTGGTAGCTTTTATTTTCTTACATTTATTGATGATTTTAGTAGGAAAATATGGATCTATTTCCTCATATGCAAGTTTGAAACCTTTGCAATGTTCAAGGAGTTCAAGGCTGAAGCTGAAAAATAGAGTGGGGAATATGTGAATATTTGCATGTCGGATGGAGGAGGAGAATATTGTTCAACAAAATTTGCAAATTTCTGCAAATCACAAGGAATAATCATGCAAACTATAGTGCCTGTGAATACTAATTTTGATATAAATCATTACAATCACACAAATAATTTAATCACCAGCATATACACAATATTTAGCAGAGATTAATCTTTAACTACAGCATAAAAAAGAAGAAAACTTAGCACTTTCATAACAAATTACCTTCTTCTGATGCTAATTTTTGTCGATATGATTGTCCCTTCCCTGATGCCTTGTTGTTGCCTTGCTGCTGCCTGATGCGCTGATCAACTCTGCCCAAACCGTGTTTCCTCCCTGCCAGCTAGGAACAGCCTGTCCGACTTCCTAGCTCTAGGATACCAAATGGATATCCTGGCCCCCGTGCCCAAAACCCCCAGCAAACCGATGCCCCCTGTAATAATCCTTCCCCCGACTATAGAACTCAAACTTAGAACCCCCAAAATCCAAGAGAACCCTCCAAAAAAAATAAACCCCCTTCTTTCGTAAGCCTCCCCCCTCATATCCCTCCTTCATCGACCATTTTCCCCTCCTTCATTTCCTTATCCATACATTCATTGTCTTATCCTCTTAGTTAATGTCTTATCCGATTATTAATGTTTCTTATCCTTACATTTAATGCTTCTTATCCCCTCTGTATATGTAATCCTTTAATTAAACAATTAAATTTATTAACCCTCTTAAATTTAATACCTATGTCATTAAATGTAATAGGTAATTAATTAATTAATTAATTAATTAATCAAAATTATAACAATTAATTAATTAATAAATATTTAATTAATATCATTATACCAATCTTTGTTTAGTTAATAACATGTTAGAAAAATTAATTACCTAATAAATTTTTACTTAATAACCCTAAGCATATATTCAACTAGGGTTGTTACATACACCCACCCTCCAGGAAACTTCGTTCCGAAGTTAAGGTATCTTATGGTACAAAGGAAAAGAAACATGGTTCACATATTCATAACAATTAACCGACATTATCAGTAAGTAAGTCAAGAAAACTCATGCATACTAGTGTATATGTACAAGAATGCATATGTAGCTAGTACATACAACTCTCGTGCATGTACTAATAATCAAAATTGTCATCCTTTAGCAATTTATGTATGCATCCAATCCAGTCAGCAAGACTAGTCTTTTATAAAAGACAACAAACTAATCAATTGTTTGAGAAATCCTTTATTTACTATTATCCTGTTCAACAATTTTATTTAGACAACTGTGGTTTAGTTACGTAATTATGAATATTCATATATACACATTTCTTTGTTTTTTTTTTAAGGGAAAACATTAAATTCCACCATAAGACAAATCTCCATACTTTCTCAACTATTTCTACTCATCCTTCCTCCCTAACCTACTTCCATATCCATTCCTATCCTACCTCTTCTAGACTATCTTGGAGCGTCAACTATATTGACCTAATTCCAAACAGAACCCGTAAGCGAAAGTGTCGCTATCTCGACCAAGCTTCCCTAGCAGGCATCTGACAGTCATCATCACACGTCTTGGGGAGCATGAACTAACACTGTCCTCCCATGACTTCAGGTTTCAGAGGATATATGGTGGGAAATGCCTCCACCCCTCCTAATCATAACTAGGGTCCACACCATACAATGGAATATACAGTGGCACTGTGTTGTTGGGGGTTTTGTCATCATTTATTTGGTTTTGGGCAGTTTCATCACCTGAAATCCTGCACTGGTCCACATATCATAGCAATGCATCCAAACCAATATAAATTCCACATACAATATTCATACCATAATGTTTCTTGGCTAGTGGTCATGATATCC
>JZKD02S1809466.1:391365-408477 GCA_000966675.3 Picea glauca | reverse complement strand
TGATTGAGGAAATATTATGACATTCTAGTAGATTGTTGGTTATACATCTTAGAATTACTTATGTGTTCTTTATAAATCTGTTTTTTTATTTTTTAGCATTACTATGTTCTTTCTGTAGCTAAGAAGAAATATGTTTCTACAGTTGAACCAGTAAACAATTTACTTTCCATTTGCATGATTAGATAAAAACTAGTAGTTGCATATACTTTTCATTGCACTTCATCAATTTACAATCCCTAGGTCGATAATTTAATGTAACAGAGTTCATCCAATTGGATCGACTGATATTTTTTCCCTCGTTTTGAAGGAGATGAAAAAAGGAATTATTTTTCTTTTCTTTAGATGCACATGGTAATGAATGCATGGGAAGGGGGACATTAAAAAGATTATAGTTATAGTGAACCTCTATTTAACCATTTAAAATCATGATAAGTAGGATGCATGAATAGATGTAGGGAAAATAGAGGTATATTTACTAGTTGTATAAGTACACCAAACACCACTTCACCCACTCCATCACGTGGTACTGTAAGATCCACACCATCATCTAATGCCCCTGCATGTATAACTACAAGAGGAGGATGAATATGAAGGATTCACATTACACAAGAAAAAGGCAAATGGAAGCTTGAGAAGGAAGTTCTAAAACAATAAAAGCTCCATCAACTTCACAACAAGCTTTCATACTTCCAGAAAAACCTCAAGAAGGAGAACTAATCAACGGTAAACCAAAATTGTATTTCCATAAAACCCTATTGAAGAACCATTACTCTCTACTCTTTAAGAGGAATCTATGCTTATTGAATATCAAAATATGTCGAGAGTAATATTTGGTGACCGAGAAGAAGAAATAGGACCTAGAGGTGAAGAACATGAATAAGAAGAAAGACAAGAAGGAACATATACATCAACTATTGAAAAATAATTTGGATTTCCAATATTGGATCCAATAGTTTCTATCCAAATGAAGAACATACCACCTTCAACATTTCCCAACTTTGATGATATGATAACCGAAGGCCCAAAAAATTTCCTTTTTGAATTTGATGTTATGTCGCAACTATGATTATTCTTCTGACGCTAAAAAATTGAAGTAATTTCATATACACTTAAGGATGTTGCATTATGCGTGTTTATGGGTTTGGAAACGAATGCAATAAAAACATGGGATGAGATGAGGAAAACATTCCTTGAAAAATATAATGATTATTGTACAAATCAAAGAATGAGAGAGGAAATGTTTAAGATGATACAAAAAGAAGAAGATAGTCTTGAAGATTATTTAGAAAGATTCCATTATACTATTAAAGGATAAAAACAAAATCATCGGGTCAAGGTCCACGCAGGATCATTAAAAAACCTCTTCAAGCCAAAGTGACTCCTTTGATTCCCTACTGGAACCTCAAATATTTGATCCACAGGTCCTTCATGAAACTCCACCTGCACAAGCATGCCACAGGTGCAAGATTTCACCTGCACACAGCCTTAGCATGACCTCGACCTTTTCTCGAAATGGAATTTCGGGTCCCGGGACTCCCTGAGTGCTGGTGTTGAGAATGTCTGCCTTCTCGATCCCCTGATCCCTGAAATGGAGAAATGCTGAAATAGCACTCAAAGACGATTAGCCCCCTAGGCCATATCTTTGGTCCATGTGACCACTCTTCATATGACCACAGTCTTCTTCGAAACTTTCGATGTCGTGAGCCCCGACTCTTAGTCTTCGAGATTCCCAAAACATTGATTTCTGAAATATCAATACCCAGTGCGACCACAGCCTCACTCTCCAACAATACGTTGCTTTCGAGACTTTGGGGTTTCCAACATCGAAATGCCTGGTTTCTTGTCCTTGAGATGGCCGAAACGCCGAATCTCGAAATGTCAAAATGTCCTGGTGCTATTCCTCCTTTCAGGATTTCGGATTTTCTGATGCCGAAATGCTCCGACCTTATGTCTACGGGATCCCCGGAATGCCAAATCCTGAAATCCTAATATCAAGTGTGGCCACAACCTCACTCTCCCCTATGCCACATTTCACAACTTCAGGGTTTTTCTTCCCCAAAATCCCAGATTCCTTGTCCTGAGGATTTTTGAAATCCCGATATCTGGTATGCTGAAATCTAGCTTTTGCCCTCGTGACCTAGTAAATGCTCCTTCTCCGCCTTTGAGAATTCGTGTTTCAGAATTTCGTGACTCTCAATGCATCAAATCTCTGTTGTCCTCTCGTACTCCTGGTAGCCGAAATACCAAAGTACCGAAATCTTGAACCCTCCAGTTCTCCTCCTATGAACAAGATCAATGGCTCAAAACCTCCCTTGATTCAACAACTCAGTTTCCTTTGGGATTCAATGGGTCAAGAGTTTTGAACTCTTACCTCTCGCATTCCCGGTAACTAAAATGTTGAAATGCTTCTTTTGATAATTCACGATTCCCATGATGAAAGGTTACCCGGTCCTTGCTCCTTGGACTTTCCAATACCTGAAATAACGAAGTACCAAATCAAAGGGAGATCAAAAACTATGATCCTCCCACATCCAACGATTCACTTCCTTTCGGGGATTTCTCCGATGCCTGGATCATTGCCACGTGTCCTCCCTGTTCTTTCAGAGTTTTCGGGGTTTCACGTTTCAGAACTTCACGATCCCTATGACACTTATCCTTTGTTCTCTCGAATCCCCAGCATTCGAAATCTTGGTGGACTCCCCAATCTCCTCCACGTTTCCTCCACAGATGGATGATTCAGATCGTTTCGGGACTTTGCTAGTAGCAAAGCCAAAATACTCCCTTCTCTACTTCGCAATGTTTGAATCCTCGATATGAAAGAATCTCGTGCCACCTGTCCTCTGCAGATGGACGACTCATATACCTTCGGGACCTCGGGACCTGTGAGTCCAAATCTCTGGTCCTTCATCCTTTGAGCCTCTGAATTCCTGAAGTCCAAAATCCTGATACCTCTACCCTGTCAAGACTTTTTGGATTCTCTGCTCTGCGCATGAGAATTTAAACCTCATGTAACTTTCCACAGATCATACGGCTATCGATCCATGTACCCAGATCTGATGGATCAGACCTGTTCTTTTGCTACGCTCTTCCTACGCTACTTGGACATGAATCCACGATCCAGATCTTCTAAGCTAATCCGATGGCAGTTGTGCTCCTCCTATTGATCATGCGCTTTCTTCCCAAACTTTGGAAGATTTTCCAAATTCCAAAGGCTTCGGCATTTTCTTTTCCTCTGCGAGATCTACACCATTGGGTCTTGCCTGCATTCTCAAGGATACTATCCCTCCCGAGATTTTGAGATTCTAAACTCTCCAAAGATTTCCTTGGCCTCTATGACTCCTACAGCTATGTCTCTGTGCATGAAAGAACTACTCCTCCTAAGCTTCTCTCCTTAAATCCTCAAAGGATTCTTCGACTTCTGCTCTCCTTGCATATTCTTTTCACACACTAAGGTTCTATCTCTTCTGATCTTTTCCTGTGGCTTCAACCTCTAAGGGATTTACTCTTTTTCCTTCTCCCTCAGATGGAGAATCTGATGTCCTCTTGACACTCTCTTACTCAAGCCACTTCTTGCTGAGTTTGCAGGGTGTTCATCAACCCTATGAAGATCCTTCCTTGGACTCTTCTCCATCTCTAAACTCAAAGAATTCTCTATGTGTGCTCTATGCACCTGCTCAATTCCCTCTTAGCAGAGCTCTACAGAACTCCTCAGAGATTATGTCTTCTACTTTGTCCTCCTCTGCAAAGTCTCACCTCCAAGGTATTCAACATCCTTGAGGTCTTCCTCTGAGCCAATGATTTCAGTTGGTGTGCCCTCCTAGAACGTCCTTGTCCAAATTCCGTAGAATTGAAAGTGCACTCTATGCACTAGCTTTTAGAACCTGTAGTGTTCTGTCACGCCCTCTTGGCATGAAGCCTCAGAGAAATTCAACCTGAAATCAAAGAACTTTGCATATAGCAGAACCTATTTGTCCCTGTAAACGCACATCTATAGCATACATTCACAACATAAATAGAACACATGTAGACATTCACACAACACAGACAATATGCAGGAAAAAATTCTCTGGTTTGTATTAATATCAAATGCCTCCTTTACAAGGTGTTCCTGATCTCAGACTTTGACAGAGTCTCGACTCCTTCTCTCTGCTCTCTTCTCTAACTCAATAATCATCAAAACAAGATACCAAATATCTTTACATGAGGGGGCTCTTCGATCTCTTCCCTCCATCTCACCTACCCTATTCAATTACATTAACTCTAAAATTGAATGGGTTGTCTAGTCCAGAATCAGAGCTAGATCCAGCCTTACAACCATTAAAGTATATATACATCTAAATCCTACATATAGGCACGTCCTTTTGGCTCTAACAACCTTACAATATTTAAATTCCCTTAATTCAAATTCAAAATATGAGAGGGTTGGCTGGCACATGGCTGGCTTGGAAGTGATGCTCCTGCATCACATCGAGATTTGGATAGTTTAAAAGCCATTTTACTTAGGGTAATTATAGATGAATGGATTGATGTATTGAATTTAATGGTTAAATGAGATATTTCTCACCTAGCCTATTCCAAAATTTGTGACTTATGCAAGCATATCTCTCGAAGAAAGTCCAAATATGGTAAGGGACCTAGAGATTCTATCTCTAGGGTTAACAAATTAGCCACCAGTGGGGTAAGTAGAGCACAGATTGGAAATTTATTGGAAAAATTTAAAACATACATTCTTAGTACTCTTGGTTCTCACTTAGACACTTTGAATATTAAGAAAAAGAAAGAGTTAGAGGATGCAACATTAACGATTTATTTTCCAAAATGTAGAAAAAGGCACCCTTTAAAATAATTTCCTTTAGATAATATTGAAATTTTTGGTATGTGTGCAGATAATCATGCTACATAAAACTTCCCATATCTACCAAAAATCAAAGCATCTTGTTGATACTGAGAGGGGGGTGAATCATTATCAAGTACAATTTAAAACCTTTTTCAACTTATACTTAAATCATTCAATTATATCCAATGAGAAATGAACAATAGTATAATAGTTACACCAATACACCACAGTACACCATGCACAATATATGAGAAATAATCAATAGTTATTGTTTAGGGGAAGTAATGACTTCCAAAAGTAGCTACAACTTCCATATGTAAAGGGAGGGATAAACCTCCAAGAGGAAGATACAATCCTCCAATATCAAGAGAGGGTTTAACTCTCCATCCCTGCCCCTTCCTTCCACCCAAGAATATATGAGAGATAATAAAACTTTACATTAAATCATCACCATCAACCAACCATCACATAGAACCTGATAATGCTTCATGAGAATTCTTCAACTTCTACAATTCTTCAATTCTCGGAATACCCTGATACTGTAGATAATATTAATCAATATATTTTCTGAAACTTCTCCAAGTTTCACTCCTTGAGTCCTCCCCAAAAGGAAGTTATAGAAAGAATGGTAGACCTTATTCAATTTTGGTTTATTCAGGAGATCGAACTTGTACAGAATGCCCCACGCTCAATATTTAATTTCAGATTCCAAAACTTGCAAAAACGAAACTAAATTCCATACTATTTCCAATGAAATTGGTCCCACATCATTTTTATTCTCTATGAATAAGTTATGATTGTTTTACCCGGAACACCTGTTTATTGACTAGCTTTAAGACTAGTCAAAAACCCTATATTCCATAGATTGTATCTCCATAATTATAGTGAATCAAGAGATGAAAAGTTTACCATAGGTACCTTGACATGTATTCTCAATACCATAGCAATTTCAACATTTGAATCGTTCTAGAAAAAAAGTTATAGAAAAAATAGTAAGATGACCTAAAAATAACATACCTTAGAACACATCACCAAAAGACTTCATCCTCCCTTGAAATCCGACCTTATTTACTTTTGATTTCCTTTAAAATTCGACTTGTATTTCAAATGAATGTATAATGATATTTATTTATACCATTTATGTCACTTCCTTTTAACATTAGGGTTGACCTTACACTTTCTTATTTTGTAATTCTTTTCTTTAATTATCTTCAGGGCCTACATGTACCTCCTTCTTCAATTCACTTTGTCATCTTCAAAAATTCATTTCTCCTCAACCATGAGGATCCACATACTACCAGAAAAAATATGATGTATAATATGCATCCATGGGTGTTGTATCTTCGTGTGCATTGTCATTCATGTCCAAATACCTTCATCAATCTTGCGGTCCAAAACATATGACTAGGGTTAACATCAATGACAACAAGCAATCTTCCAACAATCTCCCCCTTTGTCATTGATGGCAACACTCATGCTCCCCCTATCATCATGATCCCAATTTCTCTCCCCCTTTGAAATAAATGGAAAAGGGTAGGGCTTCTCACCCCGAGTTTAGTGGAAAAATGTAACTGTCTTCTTTGGGGCTGCTCCCCCTGAACATGTGGCACTCAATAATACTTCATCCTTAGTTTTGGTCTTTGGGACTTTTTATTCCTTAGAATCCTTTTGTGTGGATTTTGTCTTCTCTCTCTTCTTCATGTCTAGGATGTATATGTTGTTCAGTCTTCTTATTGCAGTTGCAACCAATCTTCTTGAGTTATTTTCTTTGATTTTACATTTTCGGGAGTCAAACATAAGAGTGTATCCTTGATCACACATTTTACTAACACCGAGTAAATTATGATTCAAGTCTTCAACCAATAGAAAATTATTTTCTTTTACATTTTTTCTACCAATATCTACTACACCTTCTCCAGGTATTTTGGCAGATGAGTCATCTCCAAATGCAACATTACCATCCTTTCTCTTCAAGCTGATGAATTTGTCTTGATCCCCAGTCATGTGTGAAGAACATCCATTGTCTATGTACCATTCATCTTCCTCTTTACATTATTCAACGGTTAATGCTATTTGACAATATTCATTGTTTGTAATCTCTTTCCTTCTCCATGCTGTGGTTGGCAGAGGGAAATCTTCATTCATATATCTACAATCCCATGCTTTGTGACCAAAATAGTTGCATTTGTAGCATACAATATTTTTGTCCATCAATGGGTAAAATGAATTATAACTTCTATTGAAAAATCCACGATTATTTCCATATCTTCTATTTACACCATTCATGTTTCTTGTGTATTTGTTCCTTTCATTGATTCTGCAATTAATTGCCTTCTATCCAAAAACTTTGCAAGTATAACAATGACCAAGAAAGAAATTTTGATACCTGGGAGTAAGTGACCTTCTTTGTGATGTAGTCCATCTGGGTTCATGATCTACTGTTATGTAGTTTCCTTCATATTGATTGAATCTTCTTTGATTCTTGAAGATAGGAGGTCTTCTTGGATATTCATCTCTTTTGCAATCATTCCTTCTTTCTAGTATCCTGGTCCACTTCTCATCAATTGTCTATGTAGTTTTTTCTTCAACCTTCTTATTGGTATTTGCATCTTCTTTGTATGAAGTTTCACCCATGCATCCAAGATGTGTTAATTCTTTTGGCACTTGAGAGTTTCTTAAGCTCTTCCTCAATGAGACAACTTCTTGTTCAAGTTTCTCACAATCTTCTTCTTTCTTCATCATTTGAAACTTCTTTACTTCTGCTATTCTTGTTGCTTCTTCGAGTAGAGTTTTCAAGGAAATGGTTTCTTCTCTTTGTTTTTGAAATTCTTATAATTGTTTCTTTAATCTTACAATTATATTTTCATAACTACCCAATTCACTTCTTAGCTTTCTATGCATCTCTTCGAGCCTGCTATTTTCAATCTCAACATGCTTCAATTTTTTAAGATTCTCAACTTCTTGTTCAATCATTTCTACTTCATGATTTTATTCTTCTTCATTGTCATCTCTTTCAATCCTTGGATGAGGACATTCAAATTCAACATGTCCTACTCCTTCACAATTAAAGAAAAATAACTGACCTATATTTGCTTCATTGAAATCCAAGATGTTGAAATTTGCTTCAACTTATTTTTCTTCTTTTGCTTCTTCCCTTCCATAAAGGTCTTGTAGCTTGTCCCAAATCTCTTTTGCTGATGCACATGATCCCACCTTGGATTTCAGTGAATCTATCAATCCATTCATGATGGTATCTATTGCCAATTTGTTATTTCTTTTTGCTTCCTTCTGAACTATAGTCTTTGCTTTCTTTAAAGGATTGTATCCTGAAGCAACTGAGAACCAAACATATTCCCCAAGAGATTTCAAGTAAGTTTCTATTCTATTACTCCAGTATTCAAAATTGCTTCCATCAAATGGTGGGATCCCATTTGGAATGTTGTCTTCCATTTATTCTTAGGATCTTTCTTCCAGTGGTTAAACTATATTGAAGATAACCTTCTCTGATACCAGTTGTTGATAATCTCAGAATCAGAGTATTTCAAGAATGCACATGCGTTCTTAATATCACATCATCTCAGGAATGCACACACGCTCTCATAATGTGCACGCGTTTCTTTTGGGCTCCATTAAAAGGGCATGTGGCCCATCTTTTTACCCATTCGACCGACTCTGCCATGCATTTGAGAAGTCTTTGAATGAATTGAAACCTTGGGATTTTCCGACGAGGTGTCCACACAATCCTGACGTCATATCTAAGGTATTATAGGTATTTATTCACATGCAATTTCATGTTTCTTTTTAATTTCCTAAAGTATTTAATTATATGTTTTTTTTTAATTTTCCAGGTTAATTTAAAAAACGAACATAATTTATATAAATTCCATTATTAAATTGCATCACAATAATTAACATGGAACCTAGAGAAAACCAAAACTCGATAAAACCAAATGAATGCACACCAAACCCCAACCCACAACCAACAAATGTAAACATGAAAATTGATGAAGGGTTGAGTTGTCTTAGATATATTGTCCAAGACTTACATAGTACTAGAGAGCCCACCAGATTTTCATTAGTTACTTCCTTGGACACCATTGTATAGTTCATTGTAAGTGCCCAAGTGAAATAAACCAATATTTATGATTACATGGCTATGATGTTTGAATATTACATGAATAACATAGACAAAAACCAAGTGAGAGACTTGAAAATTATAAAACAACAATTGATGTCACTTTTCATTGATCTTAGAACTAGACTATAACCACTAGTCACAAAGAGACAAATTTGTATGGGTTGGTGCATCCACAATTTTTTTTAAGGATAGTTGGATGGATAGGTGGTTTATGGTATTTAAAAATCCTCCCCACAATAATAGGGATCAAGTGATTCTATATTTCCTTAGGAAGTTATGGGATAGTTTATTTTGAGTCACCATGTCAACTACTTTGACATTGGTGAATTCTAGAAGGTGGGTCGTGGGTCTGCATAGGATAGAGAAAAGGTTAGGTATGATCTAATGATAGGTCATTTTCCTATTAGGAGAAGGTACAAAATCCCTACTCAACATCCTCCCATCATGAAAGGAATCACCCAACCACAATTATCATTATCAACTTTGACTCATAGCCTGGTCTGTCATGATAATTTTGTGGCATTATATCAGCAGGTGGAACCTTCATATGATGTTCAAAGAGGGGATAGACCTTCAAGGACTAGAGTAGAGTGAAGTCGGGAGAGGGTGCATGTAAATATTAGATGTTCATGTAGTGACCCTCATAGATGCTCAAGTTACAGGTATATTTTTTATGGGATGATGGAAGCTAGTAGATAGGAGAGTTTCATGGAGGAAGTTAGTATCTTGACCATCTCTATATTCTTCATTGATTATATATATATATAGTTTTTTGGTGTATTTTTTTCCATATCTTATTAAATGATGTTTTTATTTGTTGTTCTCTAATAGCATACCCTCCACACTGATAAATGCATCTGTGTTGACTTCCACCATTGATGCAACAATAGAGGTAGCTTGCGCGTTTGGTGTATGTGTTGCCTTTGATAAATTCACCACAATGATTTTCTTATTCTCTAACATCCTCAAATATAATGTTATTGTGTTTTTATAGGTTGTGGTACCATACGGGGATGAACCATGTCCACCTAGGATGGACAAGTCACCTGCTTCACATTTTTCATGTGTTGATTTAAATATTGTTTAAATGTGAAATTTATTATATTGTTTTTGTTTAATTTTACACTTTTGTACTAATAAAAATATTATAAATATGTATGTGGGTTGCTTCATCAAATTCTAGGTCGCATGTTAGTGTAGACCCCCCTCCTCTCCAAGGGATGTGTGACCTCTCGGTCTTAGGATATTCTCAAGACTGAACTAAAATAGTCTTCGATTCCCTATTGGAACCTCTTAGAAACAATCCATAGGTCTATTTGTGAAAATTATGCCCGCATGAACAAACACCAAGCGAAAGCTTCCTCCAGGTGACCACTACCCGTGACCACATGCCTATGCAAAAGGAGAGTCACAATTTTTCATATCAGGGCTTTATGAATGAGTCAAACCCGACTCCCCAACTACCGAGATCTGAAAAGGGATAATGTTCCTTAGCTCTTGCTTTGGACTCCTTCCATGTGACCGTTCACCGTGACCTGGGGCCCAAATCTCAAGAGCGTCGTAATTTCACGTATCGCGAGTTCTTATTGCTTCCACCTTTGACCTTTCCCTCCCACGAGTCAGCAAAATGATGGTCTCTCGAAACGCGTCCCTCCAAATGGATGGCCCTGATGATGTCAGGATAGCCAATGGATATGATCTTTTCACGATTTTTCACTTCATGAACTCTTGTGACTCTACTCTTTGACTTCTTCACTCTATGAGTCATCGAAAAGATGACCCTTCACCATGAGCCCTCCTTGAAAACAGACAACCCCGATGGTTTCAAAACGAACAACGACTGTGATATTTTCGTGAGTTTGTGTTTCATGAATTCTTATGAATTTCTCTTTGAATTATTCAAGTTGTGAGTCAGCGAAATGATGAGAACTCACCATGCATCCATTTTCATGGACGGTCCCGATGATTTCATAACTTGTCTCGTTCACCTTCCTCTGGATCCAATGATTGTTGGACCACATGCTTAGATATGACAACCCAGACCTAATTTTCTCCTGTGCTCATTCCTCCTTGTCTAAAAATGGGTTCCAACGGTCTAGATCCCTCCTCTGCAACTTATCTAATGACTGCCAATGTTCGTCCTCCTGATCTTCATCACATCTCTTCCCAGACTTGGAATATTTTGATACTTCGAAGGTCCTGGCCTTCGATTGTCCTTTTGTGGGCCTATTCCTTTAGGTCTCGCCTTTCGCTCTCCCTCGTGAGATTTGGTAATGGAATTTGGACTCGTCTCTGCACATACTTTCATTATGCATCCAAATTCACGCTACTCCTCCTGAGCTTCAAGACTTTAAATAATTCCACTCTTGCACACTCCTTGTGTGATTTCTGCTGAGCTTCTTAAATATGCTCAGTCTCTAAAGGAATCACCCCTCTACTTCCTTTGAAGACTTCTAGTGGCCCTACTGACACACTTTGTGCTCTACCTCCTAATATTTCAAACTGTAACACAATTTTGTTTCTATACGCACTCCTTACACTCAATATGAACTCTATGCATACGCAATCTCCCCGTTATCTCTTCCGTGATTTTAAGTCGAAAGAGACTTCTTCATACGTGCTCTCTGTGCTCTGACTAGCCTTCCAATGGTTGTCTTTCAACAATTCGTTTGAGTGTTGGCATGGTGCACTCCTTGCACAGGTCTTCCTCCAGAGTATTCATCAACTTTGTTTTCCTCCTTGAGATTCAATCGCTCGAACCTCAAAGGTCTCTATCCCTTCCACTCCTTGAAGGGATATAAGTTCCCTGTTGTAAAATTGTGCTCAAGCATTCCGTACTAGGCCGACAGAGCATTCAATAACTCTGTGAGTGTCTTCTCCTGGACACTTCTCTCCTCTCATAACTCGAAACAGAGTTCCTTCATGCACCCCTTTCACTTGGCCACAAAGAACCCAGACTTAGATCAAAATAACTTACAGACAGTAAATTATATCTATCCAAATAGATGAAAACTAATTTACATCTACAACATATACAAACATACACATATGACATTCATTCAATTTCACAAATATACTCAGACAACTCCTGTGTAGGAAAAACTAATGTTTTGTATTAATATCAGTGTCTATTTACAACTGTGTACAAGAGCTCTGACTGCAACAGAGTCTCATCTCCTCTCTCCCCTATTCTTCTCTAATATAATCTAATGTAAAACTCTCATCCTGATCCAAAACAAATCTCTCTCTCTATTTTTACAAAATAGGGCTCTACTGAGCTTATCCTCTCCACCGCCTAAAATTCTATCACCATCTAAACTAAGACACCTTATCCTATGACTCATTACATTAAACAAATATCTAGAGCCAAAACAGATCTAAACTTGCTTACAGCCAACCATTCTAATAAACCCATCCACACCTTTCAAAGGGCATGGCTTTGAAATTCTACCACCCTTACACATAAATTTACTGAATTTTATAATTCGAATTTTAAAAATGAGAGGGTCGGCACCTCTCCTTATCTCCAAATGCGTCCTGATGTGTTATTTTGTTGACACATCCATCGAGGTGGAAGGATGCTCCTCCATCATACTCCACTACTGTGAAAACTTCATGAGCTCCTACTCATGAGCTCCCTAATTATGTTGAAATCTACATAGATCCCAAAATTTCTCTTGGAAATGTCTACCTACTCCTCTTATTTGTTGTTGTTGTTGCTTATGCTTCTCCTTCTTCTTCTTCTTTCCTTTGTTCAGCTTCTCCTTGCTAATCGCTTCTTGTGTTGACCTCAACATCAACTTCCTAATTCTTCAATTGCCTTGTCCAACTGCTCCAATGGATAACTCTTATTATCCAGTCTTCTTTGTTGCACTTCCTCCTCTCCATACCTATTAATAGATAGACCTACTTGATCTCCCACATTGTCTTCCTCCCCTATAATACTAACTTTCCATTCTGCTGTAGATTTCAGTTCTGTAGTTTCCTTATTAAATTGTTGCCCAGCTTCTTCCTCTGACATATTGGTTTCTGTCAGCTCCAATTTTGTTGGCACATATCCATATTGTACAGTTGTTCCTCTGGCTAGAATTATGCTCCCTCTTCTATTGCATGCTTCAGTACTGCAACCACCATCTGTTCAGCTTCCCGAATGAAATTTTTGAGAAATTCTATCGAATGTTCTTCTCTTAAGATTTGCATTACCATTTGCTAGAAACCATCTTCTAGTTATGGATTGTTCAACCAATCCTCCAGCATATCCAACTCCTTCTCCCATGGAGTAAGCATCTTTGATGCAGGAGCATCGCCAACATCAAGCGAGCCAACACGGAGACAATGGACAACTGGACAAGCCCAACACAAATTTTGAAATCACCTTGAAGTTATTGCGCGAACATAAATGTGGCAATTTAATGAAGGTGCACTTGTAAAATGTAAATGGACCTTGAGCGATTTTACCTCAGCCTTAGTAGGTAGAAGGAATTTATAGAAGTTAATGCAAGTAGGTAGAATTGAATGTGTAGATTAGATAGTTTTAGAGCGCAAGAGGGAAACGGGATATAGACACCCTCATTGTGCATTGTAACAAGATTAGAAGCAACATTAGTGTATGAATAGCATAGAGAAGAAGAAGAGAGATGTGTAAGAACACCCATGTACAAATATTTGAATTAATAGAAAGAGTTCGATTCAAATTCATGGTTTCGTGTTTGTTCTCTGTGTATTGATGTTGAATGATATGTTCATGAATGTTTTCTTCCTGTTATACATTTGATTTATATGTTGTGTATATGATTTCATGTTTTGAGTTTGAAGTATGAAAGGAAGTAGGAATGAGTTTCAATTGTTTCTCTATCTGAACAAGGGTTCCTGCAAGGAGTGCAGTCGAATTGTCCGCAAGGAGTGCGTTGACAAAGGGTTCAGATAGGGATAGATTTTGTTCTCATTCACACAAAAGGTGTAGTTGGGCACAAGAGTCATGCAAGGAGTGTGTAGGCTGAGTGAAGTTTTAGGGTTGTGGACCTGAGTGAAGCATTAAGAGACTACTGCTGCATGTGTGTGCAGGGTCGAAGGAAAATTCAACACTTGGAAGTGTCTGAAGCTTGCCGCAAGGAGTGCGCGCAAGAGTCTTCTCTAAGACTCAGAGTTATAAGGAAGCTCAGGGAGGATAAAGCCTTATAACCACGGAAAGGGTTGCACAAAAGTTGTACCTGGAAGAATTAGGAAGGCGTCGTAAGTCTGCGCCGCAGGAGGGCGATTTACCAGGGGAAGGAGCGGACGATCAGAATTCTCTGAGGGAATTCGTGAATTTTCGTGAGTCGTCAGATCTTGCGGAGGAACAGGGGAGATACGACAAGTATTCCCTAAAGGTTCTAAGCGTAGGAGGGGTAGGACCGTAGATCCGAGCCACAAGGGCTGTTGGATTTACGCATGGATTTCCACATCGGGGTTTCATAGGTTGAAGTCCCGTAAACTTGGCAACAGGAATCGCGATATCACGAAATGCGAAATCCCGAAGGCCAAGAGAATGGTGTGGGCCATAGGAGCTAGCGAGGTGGACAGGTGGCACGCTATTTCAGAGATTCATGGGGTGAAGTCACGAAAACATTTCATTAGGATTCGCGATATCACGAAGTCCGAAATCCCGACAGAAGGGAAGTGGCATTGAAGGTCAAAACTCGCGAGTGTATCGGAGTTTTGACAAATTGGGATTCAGGAGTCGGTGAGATGAGTTGTTCGACATCGCGATCGTCGAAATCGCGATAGGGAAAATCCCTAAAGGAAAAAGGAAAGGTCAGTGTTGACTGTTTTCGAGTTTGGGGATTCGAGAGACCAACGCTTGACCACTGGATTCGTGAAGTTGCGAAGTCCGATATCCCAAGTGTAAAGAGGGGATCCTGTGAGAGTTTGTTGTGGGTGCAGATTTCTCGATAGGGAAATATAAGAGCCATTTAGAGTTCTTCAGGCCGTGGTAAAGGAAATATCCTGTGTTGACGTGGACCTTCCGACCTGTGGGTTGTGGAGGGAGCGTGCGTCGGCGTCAGTTTTGGTATCTGAGCACAGAAAGGTTCTTTGCTTTCTGTAGTAGGGAAGAAAAAGAGAATTCACCATGCCGCCAAGGAGAAGGGACATGCAAACACCCGATCCACCAGAGGATAGGGAAATGCTGAGAAGGAGAGGCAGGCAGATGACAGATCTAGACATGGAGAGAGAGATGTGTGATCTAAGATCTAGACTCAAAGACATGGAAACAACATAGAGATGCACAGTCAGTGCTGGGGATCTCACTGATTTCGAGAGTGAAATTGAGGCTGAACATGAAGAAGAAGTTGCAGCTGAAGATGCATCAAATGAATGCTTGATCAGAGCTATTGCAAGAATGGGTGCAAGAGAAAAGATGGACATTCCAGTTTATGAGGGAAACTTGGATGTAGAGGATCTTCTAGACTGGATTAGAGCTCTAGACACATACTTTGACTATGAAGATGTCGAAGAGGACAAGAAGGTCCAGCATGTTGTCACAAGATTGAAAGGACATGCAACATTGTGGTGGGATGAACTAAAAGATGACAGACGTTGCAAAGGCAAGAAGAAGATCAAGAGCTGGGATAGAATGATCGCGAAGATGAAGGTGAAATTCATCCCCAGGGATTATCAAATTACTCTGTTCAGGAGGATGCAGAACATGAGACAGAAGATGATGACAGAATACACTGAAGAATTCTACAAGATGAACATCAAGGCAGGTCATCGGGAGAGCGATGATGAGAAAGTTGTCAGATACATGAATGGCCTGAGATACGATATCCAGGATGAGATGAGCATGGTAACCATCTGAACAGTGGAAGATGCTTATCAGATGGCTTTGAAAGTGGAAAAGAAGCTGAGCTAAAAGTAGGGTCAAGGAGGCCGAGGCATAAGTCATCCCAAAGGAAAATTAGTTGCCCAGGACAAATGTTAGAAGCCCAAAGAAGACTAGAAGAAGCCTTAGACTCGAACTGAGAGAGGTGGAACCTCACAGAGAGGGAAATATGCTGAACATAGACGGTAGCATACTGAGCAGAGAGGAGATTATGCTGAAAATAACACTTTTCCTCGTACTAGAGGTAGAGGAAGAGGAAGAGGTGGACTAATAACATGCTTCACATGTGAAAAGAATGGGCACAAGTCTTACGAGTGTCCAGATAAAAAGAAAGAGGGTGGAGAAGCTCACATCCGAAGCAAAGAGGCGGGATGTTGAGGCAGAAGACACTGAAGGCATAAGATTGTTGATGATGCGGAAAGTGCTTTTGACACCAGAGAAGGAGGTGGAGAGTTCAGTCCAAAGGACCAGACTTTTCAGGACTGCTTGCAAGACCAAGGACAGGGTATGCAAGGTCATTGTGGATATTGGTAGCATGGATAATATCGTTTCTACGGAGATGGTAGAAAAGCTGGAGCTGGAGACGATTGATCATCCAATCCCATACAGAGTTTCATGGCTACAAAAATGACATCAGGTAACTGTCACTAAACAATGTTTAGTTGAATTTAAGATAGGAGGATATAATGATAAAATATTATGTGATGTTATTCCTATGGATGTTTGTCATATATTGCTGGGTAGACCATGGAAATATGATAGGAATGTGATTCCTGATGGGAGAATGAACACATACACCCTGGAGAAGAATGGGAGGACTCACATATTACTTCCAATCAAGGATAAGGAGGTGAAACCGGAAATGAGCAACACTATACTTCTCATGAGTTGGAAGGAACTTCTTACAGAGGTCAAGAAGAAGGAGGAACCACAATTCATAGTAGTAAGGAAGCCTAGAATTGTTTTGACCAGCACAAGAGTGGATGATTTACCAGAAGAAATTCAGGAACTGCTGGAAGAGTTCGCAGACATAGTAGTGGACGAACTACCTTGTTCATTGCCACCGATTAGAAGTGTGAGTCATCATATTGATCTCATACCAGGAGCGATTTTGCCAAATAAAGCCACGTACAGATTGACACCGCAAGAGAATGAAGAGGTTAAGAGGCAAGTCCAGGAGTTGTTGGACAAAGGTTTGGTCAGGGAAAGCTTGAGTCCATGTGTTGTTCCAACAGTACTCAGTCCGAAGAAAGATGGAGGCTGGAGGATGTGTAC
>JZKD02S1809466.1:380803-391315 GCA_000966675.3 Picea glauca | reverse complement strand
ATATCTTATTATATGATGTTTGTATTTGTTGTTCTCTAATAGCATACCCTCCACGTCGGTAAATGCATCTGTGTTGACTTCCACCATTGATTCAACAATAGAGGTAGCTTGCGCGTTTGGTGTATGTGTTGCCTTTGGTAAATTCACCACAATGATTTTCTTATTCTCTAACATCCTCAAATATAATTTTATTGTGTTTTTATAGGATGTGGTACCATACGGTGATGAACCATGTCCACCTAGGATGGACAAGTCACCCGCTTCACATTTTTCATGTGTTGATTTAAATCTTGTTTAAATGTGAAATTTATTATATTATTTTTGTTTAATTTTACATTTTTGTACTAATAAAAATATTATAAATATGTATGTGGGTTGCTTCATCAAATTCTAGGTCGCATGTTAGTGCAGACCCCCCTCCTCTCCAAGGGTTGTGTGACCTCTCGGTCTTAGGATATTTTCAAGACTGAACTAAAACAGTCTTTGATTCCCTACTGGAACCTCTTAGAAACAATCCATAGGTCTATTTGTGAAAATTCCGCCCGCATGAACAAACACCAAGAGAAAGCTTCCTCCAGGTGACCACTACCCATGACCACAAGCCTATGCAAAAGGCAAGTCACAATTTTTCATATCAGGGATTTATGAATGTGTCAAACTTGACTCCCCAACTACCGAGCTCTGAAAAGGGCTAATGTTCCTTAGATATTCCTTTGGACTCCTTCCATGTGACCGTTCACCATGACCTGGGGCCCAAATCTCAAGAGCATCGAGATTTCACGTATCGTGAGTTCTCGTTGCTTCCACCTTTGACCTTTCCCTCCCACGAGTCAGCAAAATGTTGGTCTCTCGCAACACGTCCCTCTAAATGGACAGCCCTGATGATGTCAAGATAGCCAACATATATGATCTTTTCGCGGGTTTTCACTTCGTGAACTCTTGTGACTCTACTCTTTGACTTCTTCACTCTACGATTTAGCAAAAATATGACCCTTCACCATGAGCCCTCCTTGAAAACGAACAACCCTGATGGTTTCAAAATGAACAATGAATGTGATATTTTCGCGAGTTTGCGTTTCACGAATTCTCATGAATTGCTCTTTGAATTATTCAAGTTGTGATTCAGCGACATGATGATAACTCACCATGCATCCCTTTTCATGGATGCTCCCGATCATTTCATAAATTGTCTCATGCACCTTCCTCTGGATCCAATGATTGTTGGAACACATACTTAGATCTGACAGCCTAGGCTTGATCTTCTCCCGCGCTCATTCCTCCTTGTATAAACATGGGTTCCAATAGTCCAGATCCCTCCTCTGCAAATTATCTAATGACTACCAATTCTCATCCTCCTGATCTTCATCACATCTCTTCCCAGACTTGGAATATTTTGATACTTCGAAGGTCCCGACCTTCGATTGTCCTTCTACGAGCCTGTTCCTTTAGGTCTCGCCTTCCGCTCTCCCTCATGAGATTTGGTAATGGAATTCGAACTCATCTCTGCACGTACTTACATTATGCATCCAACTTCACACTACTCCTCCTGAGCTTCAAGACTTTAAATAAGTTCACTCTTGCACACTCCTTGTGTGATTTCTGCTGAGCTTCTTGAATATGCTCAGTCTCTAAAGGAATCACCCCTCTACTTCCTTTGAAGACTTTTGGTGGCCCTACTAACACAGTTTGTGCTCGACCTTCTGATATTTCAAACTGTAACACAATTTTGTTTCTATACGCACTCCTTACGCTCAATATGCACTCTATGCATACGCAATCTCCCCACTATCTCTTCCGCGATTTTAAGTCAAAAGAGACTTCTTCATACATTGTCTTTGTGCTCTGACTAGCCTTCCAATGGTTGTCTTTCAACAATTTGTCTGAGTGTCGGCATGGTGCACTCCTTGCATAGGTCTTCCTCCAGAGTATTCATCAACTTTGTTTTCCTCCTTGAGATTCAATCGCTCGAACCTCAAAGGTCTCTATCCCTTCCACTCCTCGAAGGGATATAATTTCCCTCTTGTAAACTTGTGCTCAAGCACTCCTTACTAAGCCGACAGAGTATTCAATAACTCTGTGAGTGTCTTCTCCTAGACACTTCTCTCCTCTCATAACTCAAAACAGAGTTCCTTCATGCACCCCTTGCACTTGGCCACAAAGAACCCAGAATTAAATCAAAAGAACTTACAGACAGTAAATTCTGTCTATCCAAATAGATGAAAACTAATTTACATCTACAACATATACAAACATACACATATGAAATTCATTCAATTTCACAAATATACTCAGACAACTCCTGTGTAGGAAAAACTATTGTTTTGTATTAATATTAGTGTCTGTTTACAACTGTGTAGAAGAGCTCTAACTGCAACAGAGTCTCATATCCTTTCTCCCCATATTCTTCTCTAATATAATTTAATGTAAAACTCTCATCCTGATCCAAAACAAATCTCTCTCTCTATTTTTACAAAATAGGGCTCTACTGAGCTTATCCTCTCCACCGCCTAAAATTCTATCACCATATAAACTAAGACACCTTATCCTATGACTCATTACATTAAACAAATATCTAGAGCCAAAACAGATCTGAACTTGCTTACAGCCAGTCATTTTAATAAACCCATCCAAACCTTTCAAAGGGCATGGCTTTGACATTATACCACCCTTACACATAAATTTACAGAATTTTATAATTCGAATTTAAAAAATGAGAGGGTCGGCACCTCTCCTTATCTCCAAATGCGTCTTGACGTGTTGTTTTGTTGACACATCCATCGAGGTGGAAGGATGTTCCTCCATCATACTCCACTACTGTGAAAACTTAATGAGCTCCTGCTCATGAGCTCCCTAGTTATGTTGAAATCTACATAGATCCCAAAATTTCTCTTGGAAATGTCTACCTACTCTTATTTGTTGTTGTTACTGCTTCTGCTTCTCCTTCTTCTTCTTCTTTCCTTTGTTCAACTTCTCCTTGCTAACCGCTTCCTGTGTTGACCTCAACATCAACTTCCTAATTTCTTCAATTGCCTTGTCTAACTACTCCAATGTCTAGCTCTTATTATCCAGTCTTCTTTGTTGCAATTCCTCCTCTCCATACTTATTAATAGATAGATCTACTTGATCTCCCACATTGTCTTCCTCCCCTATAATACTAACTTGCCATTCTGCTGCAAATTTTAGTTCTGTAGTTTCCTTACTAAATTGTTGCCCAACTTCTTCCTCTGACATATTGGTTTCTGTCAGCTCCAATTTTGTTGGCACATCTCCATCTTATACAGTTGTTCCTCTGGTTGGAATTATGCTCGCTTTTCTATTGCATGCTTCATTACTGCAACCACCATCTGTTTAGCTTCCCAGCTGAAATTTTTGAGAAATTCTATCGAATGTTCTTCTCTTACGATTTGTATTACCATTTGCTGGAAACCATCTTCTAGTTATGGATTTTTCAACCAATCCTCCAGCATATCCAGCTCCTTCTCCCATGGAGTAAGCATCTTATCTGCATTCTCTTCTTCTACTGGGGAAAACATTAGTGTCTACTCCACATTCTCTTCATTGACATTTTTTGTTGGTTGTCCTTCTTCTGCTGCACCTACAACACATGCTCTGGCCCTAACTGTGTTGCTTGGTAGGAATATATCAATTCCTCCAATGATACTCCTATGATCCACCTCTTGGATGGTGAGAGTATCTAACTTCTCATCATCTTCATTAACATGTTCTGCAAACTCATATGAATATTCACCTATCAGGACTCCTTGTTGATATGAAATCTCAACTAATTTCATGAGACTTTTAAATAGTCTCCCTTCATTCTCCTCACCCACCTAGAAACCTGGAATTTATTCTCCTTTTCTCTCCTGGAAATCTATGAGGTCCTCTAATGATCCCATCTCATTGTCCACCTAGAAATCAGAACTTTCATTACTCCTCCTCTAGCAGTATATGAGACCTTTCACTAATCTCTTTCCATTTCCCACCTGGCAACTTGAAAGTCCAATTCTTCCCTTTTGGTAGTTTATGAAATTCTCTGCTAATCTCATATCATTTCCCATCTAGAAATATGATATCTCACTACTTCCCTTCTGGAAGTCTTTGAGATCATCCACTGGTCTCTTATCCTCATCATCACTGATGGTTTTTCCAACTTCTGGTTCCCAGATGCAAGTCACTTTCATTCCTGTGTTACTGAGGTTTTCAGCATGCCTCAACCACCTTCTCAACATTTTTTGTTTCCTTTTGGTCATCAACTTCTGGATAGGCCATTCTAATTTCCTTTTCAAAGGCCATTCCTATGTCTAATGTACCTTTGCATCCTACTAAATTTTTAATACTAGCCTCTCCATATTTTCTCGTAATTATATGAGTTCTTTATCTATCTCAACTTAGGTTTTCTGCTGGTGGTCCTTACCTTGATCACCCCTATGGCCTTCAGTAGCCATTTTGACCCTCTAGTTTTCAACTCATCTGGTTGTCTACCATTTACTATACACCTTGCTAGAAATCATAAGCAGAGCATCAATATTCTATCTCCCTCTTCTCTTTTTCCTAAAATCTACAGATGAAATTAAGCTCTGATACCACTTGGTGCAGACTCCCCCTCCTCTCCAAGGGTTGCGTGACCTCCCAGTCTTAGGATATTCTCAAGACTGAACTAAAACATTCTTTGATTCCCTGCTAGAACCTCTCAGAAACAATCCACAAGTCTATTTGTGAAAATTATGCCTGCATGAGCAAACACCAGGCGTAAGCTTCCTCTAGGAGACCACTACCCGTGACCACACACCTATGCAAAAGGCGAGTCACAATTTCGCATATCGGGGATTTACGAATGAGTCAACCCTGACTCCCCAAATAATGAGCTCCAAAAAGGCATAACGTTCCTTAGCTCTTCCTTTGGCCTCTGTCCATGTGACCATTCACCGTGACCCGAGGCCCAACTCTCAAGAGCATCGAAATTTCGCGTATCGCTAGTTCTTGTTGCTTCCACCTTTGAACTTTCCCTCCCACGAGTCAACAAAATACTGGTGTCTTGCCACGCATCCCTCCAAATGGACGACCCTAATGATGTAGTGATAGCCAATGGCTATGATATTTTCACGAGTTTTCACTTCGTGAACTCTCCGGACTCTACTCTTTGACTTCTTCACTCTACGAGTCAGCGAAAAGATGACCCTTCACCACATTCCCTCCTTGACAATGGAGGGTCCCAATAGTTTCAAAATGAACAACGACTGTGATCATTTCACAAGTTTGCATTTCATGAATTCTCACAAATTTCTCTTTGACTTCTTCAAGTTGCGAGTCAGCGAAATGTTGAGCACTCACCATGCATCCCTTTCGATGAACTGTCCCGGTGATTTTGGAACTTTTCTCGTGCACCTTCCTTCTGATCCAATGATTGTTGGTCCACGTGCTCAGATCTGATAGCCCATACCTGATCTTCTCTTGCACTAGTTCCTCTTTGTATGGATGTGCATTCCAACAGTCCATATCTCTCCATTGCAGCTGATCTAATGGTTGTTAACACTCCTCCTCTTGAGCTTCATCACCTCTCTTCCCAGACTTGGAATATTTTGATACTTCGAAGGTCCCAGCCTTTGATTGTCCTTTTGCGAGCCTGTTCCTTTGGGTATCAACTTCCACTCTCTCTCCTAAGCTTTGGTAGTGGAATTTGGCCTCAACTCTACATGTACTTGTGTTGTGTGTGTGGCTTCATGCTACTCCTCTTGAGCTTTGAGACTTGAAATAAGTCCACTATTGCACACTCCTTTTGCGATTTCTGCTGAGCTTCTTGAATATGCTCAGTCTCTAAAGGACTCGCCCCTCTACTTCCTTTTAAGACTTCTAGTGACCCTCCTAACAAACTTTTCACTTGACCTCTTGAGATTTCAAAATTTAACACAAGTTTGTTTCTATACACACTCCATGCGCTCAATATGCACTCTCTGCACACAGAATTTCCCCGCTATCTCTTCTGAGATTTTAAGTCGAAAGAGACTTCTTCATACATGCTCTTTGTGCTCTGACTAGTCTTCCATTGATTTTATTTCAACACTTCGTCTGAGTGTCGACCTGGTGCACTCCTTACACAGGTCGTCCTCCAGAGTATTCAACAAATCTGTTTTCCTCCTTGAGGTTCAATCGATCGAACCTTGAAGTTCTCTATCCCTTCCACTCCTCGAAGGGACATAAGTTTCCTCTTGGAAACTTGTGCTCAAGAACTCCTTGATGAGCCAACAGAGTATTCAATAACTATGTGAGTGTCTTGTCTCGAACACTTCTCTTCTCTCAGAAATCGAAACAGAGTTCCTTCATGCACTCCTTTCACTTGGCCACAAAGAACCTAGACTGATATCAAAATAAATTACAAACAATAAATTATGTATATCCTTGCAGATGAAATCTAACATACATCTACAAAATATACAAACATACACAGATGACTTTCATTCAATTTCACAAATACACTCAGACAACTCCTGTGTAGGAAAAACTAATGTTTTGTATTAATATTAGTGTATGTTTACCACTATGTACAAGATCTCTGACTGCAATAGATTCTTGGCTCCTCTCTCCCCTATTATTCTCTAATATAATCTAATGTAAAACTCTCATCCTGATCCAAAAATCATATCTCTCTCTTTTTTACAAAAGAGGGATCTATCGAGCTTATCCTCTCCACTGCCTAAAATTATATCATCGTCTAAACTAAGACACCTTATCTTATGACTCATTACATTAAATAGAGATCCAGACCCGACACAAATCTGAACCTGCTTAAAGTTGGTCATTCTAATAAACCCATCCACACCTGTCCAAGGGCATGGATTTGACAATCTACCACCCTTACACATAAATTTACAGAATTTTATAATTTGAATTTTAAAAATGGAAGGGTTGGCGCATCTCCTTATCTCCAAATCTGTGCTGACATGTTTTTTTTACACATCTGTCGAGGTCGAAAGATGCTCCTGCATCACATGTACCACCACCCTTTCATTCCCCATCACCACCAGCATTTCCTCCTCCATTTTCCCCTAGATATAAGGCTAGTCTATTCCTTGGCCACTCTGCCCTGACTCTTGGGATAACTCTTTCCAGACTAAGGGTCTTACCATCCCTTTTACCACCCATCGGGGTTTATCCCTTCCCACCCCCACCATATTTTCCATGACATACATCCACAATGGTTTCACCCCTACACCACCATCACCTTTTCTATCACATCCATCGATACTGGATGCCCTTATATGTGACCCACCCCCACTAAATTTTACATCTTATGCATCCATAGTGGGTACACCTATACAAAAAACACCAATTGTCTCTATTGTAGACCATATTGTTCCATCCACTAAGGATACTAGAGAAAATGTTTCCTTAGAGTAGGTTGCATAGTCGAGTGCTCCACCTACTAGCAACTTTCCATTGTTTCTTGAGCTATTCACAATGAGATCATTTGTTGATGGATTTTTATGTATCATGAATGGAATTGATTTTATGCATTTTTAAAAATTTCATTCTCTGATCCTTGTAACTACTGCAAGGTGACATCATTGATATATTAGGGTTGTGAAGGAGGGTAACACCCTCACGATTGTCAATATCATCTGCGGTGATTTTTCTCAACTTGAATTATAAAGTATCATTTTGTATGTTTGTTAATTAATTATGGAAAAAATCTTATAAGAATGTTGTTTCTTTTTCGAGTCTCTGGAGTGACGAGCCATGCCTAGGCGTAAAACCACTCAAGGTGATGATTCATGTAAGAGAAGAAGATCAAGTTCCTTGATGCACCTGATAGTTGCGAGGGTGGTAGTGGTCAATGAGTGACCAATGAGTGCCATTTTATATTTAGGGAACCATATGTCACTTTTTCATGTTTGGGCACTTTCTGGCATTTTGTATATTGGGCACGATGTGCCATTTTGTAAAAAATGTACAGTTGAGATGAGTATGAACACACACACACACACACACACACACATTTCATGGAACGTGTTTTATGAATTTCATTTTTTGTTTATTTGATGTTGATGAATGAGGATTATGATAATAATGCTAAAAATTCCATCTTTTTTCTGTTATGATGAAAATATTCCAATTCCATCCGTTTCTCTTAGAATCTATTCAAATACGTTATGGCTCCAATTCTAAATATTGTGGATAAAAGAGGGAGACAATGTAGAAATGTTTATGTGACTTACCATTTATATCATAAATTTATCATCCCATGTTTAATCATTAAGTTATTAGATAATTGTTACATAATGATTTATTAAATTTATTACCCGTGTCTACTCATTACATGTCCTTCTATCATATCAAACTCTCATATATAAAAAAAAAAGGTGTCATCACTTGCTAAATCACATGTTACATTGACATAGCTATGCATGGAACCCCATGCTGTGACCTCATAACATGAATCAAATATGCCTTAACCTGGTAACACAATCCTTTTCGATAACTAATCCAGGGTCATCTAATGACTAGTTTCAATGTATCCACATCATATTTATGTTGGTTAACATATTTAGGTACTTAAGAAAATCTATCAATTTTCTCTATTTGTCCCAATTCAATTTTTCCACAATCAATCTTTTGACTTCACAATTCACTACAAGAAATTTGAATAACAATATCCATTAGTTTGAACACTAAATTCCTCATCAAAATGCTAGAAGAATTTGCATTCATGAGGTTTGATACTTGAACCTCATGAAAAAACTACAAATTTATATGCTTTCATGAACTTAGTGGAACATGAACCTTATTAAATATCCACAACTTCATTCACATTCCATATTATTTTCATACTCGATCCATATTAATGGAAATATTCTTACACACCCAATGGATATTAATGTCGAGTCCTCAAAATTGATTCATTTTTTCACATCTCTATCTTTTATTCCCATTCACAACCTATATCTATGACTCAATTATATTACCATTTTTGTGCATATGTTGTCATTGGTGTCAAATTAGTCATGAACATAGTCATTTCTAGTGATATGAAAGATAATATGGCACAAAGTATGGTGCATAGATGGAGGAAGTCATGAAAGAATGAAAACATAAGTGTGCTAAAGGATCGAAGGAAAAAAGGATCAATGGCGTAGAAGAAAATATATAGGGAGCTTTGAGCTAGTGCAACAAGCGATGCATTGGAGTGTGATGAAACAAGTTCAATCACTTGTCAATGGTGCAAAAGAAAATATACAGGGTGTCATGATCTAGTGCGATGAATGGAACAATGGAGTGTGCAGAGACAAAGCCAGTGTGACAAGTGACAGAGTGGAATGCGATGGAACGAGTGGAAGTTCAACAATAAAGTGAATGAGTCACCAAGACATGCTCACAGTCTAGTGGGGAAAATGGGCGAGCACGATGCAGAGCAAGTGCGATAGGTTGAAGACTTGTGACTTGAATCTTTCACTCCCATTCTATTTGCACATTGGGTGCTATGTAAACTAGAATGCAAATTGTTGCGTCAATTTTGATGAGATGCTATAATAACACTAGGTTTTGTTGCTAAAGATGAGTTGTAGCTCATTTGTTGGAATATTTAGTCATATACTTGATACTTTTTTAATCATTGAAAGGATCAATGATGATCCTTGATCGTTTTCATAAAACAAGGAAGATTTGGTCCATTTGATTTAGTCGAAGAATGTCCAACCATAACTAGACAAGAAATATACTTACTTTAAACATAAGTGTGTCCACATATAATTGACTAGACTTTCATCTAGTCAATATATGTCCACAATATAACTTTTATGCATCCATATACTTAATTTATACAGAGTGTGTCCAAATATAATGAACTAGACTTTGATTTGGTCAATATATGTCCACAATATAACTATTATGAGTCCACATACAATTAGTTGAACTGAGGCAAAGAAATTATAAATAGGTATGTGATCTGATCACATTATTTGTTGACAAGAAGACAAGGAAGAGGTCCTATAACTGTTCAAACGAACTAAACTATAAATATATCATATGGTTTTTGAATTAAAAAGAGAAAAGTCTTGAGAAAGGTCTAGTTGTGTAAGGAATTTGTTTGGAGAAAAATGAATACATGGAGGCAGGGTGGTGCAGGGGAAAGGGATGGTGTCCTCACTCTACATTTTGGTACCTGAGAGGATTGGTGTCCTCATCATTTGTAATAGGTTGGTGCTTGAGAGGATTGGTTTCCTCATCATTTGTAATAGGTTGGTTCCTGAGAGGATTAGTGTCCTCATTGTTTGCAAAAATTCGGTGCCTATTGAGTTGAAAGATTATAAAGTGTAATTTGGTTCTTGCAGAAGATCATAAAGAAATATGTTTGTCGGTTTTCTCACGCATTGGGTTTCCACATAAAAAAAATTCATTGGTTTTCCATGTAAAAATTACGGTGTACTCTTTTTTTGTGTTGATTTGATTTTTGTATGCATTGGTGATTAAGTAAGCACTTCAAAATAATATTAAATCATTGAAAGAAAACAAAATTGA
>JZKD02S1809466.1:354962-380750 GCA_000966675.3 Picea glauca | reverse complement strand
TTACTGTGAGTCTTAGCAATTGGTATCATAATGAGGTTCCTTTAATAATATTCTACCAATTGGAAGGAAGATCACACAAAAAGTATGGCAAGTCAAGATTCCTCTTCTTCTTCAACCATACCTCCTCTATTTAATGGAACATTTTTTTTTTTTGGAAAATAAGAATGAAGACCTACTTGATGTCTCTTGGTATGAAAGTTTGGCATATCATGGTAGATAGTTATAAAATCCCAACAACTCTTCTAACTGATGAATTTGGTAAGAAAAATTAATACAATAATGCAAGAGCTATGAATGTTATCCAAAGTGGGCTTGTAGAAACAAAGTTTGTTAAAGTAATGCAATTGGAATCTGCAAAGGAAATATGGGACAAACTAGTAAACAATTATGAAGGAGACGAGAAAGTTAAGTGGGCCAATCTTCAAGCTCACATAATGCAATTTGAAATCCTAAGGATGAATAAATATGAAAATATTGTTGGTTTCTTTCTTAGAGTAGATGAGACTATAAGCACTATGAATGGTGTTAGGTGAGAAGATTGAAGAAACTATGGTGGTTCAAAAGGTACTGAGATCTCTTCCCTCAATATTGGATGCGAAGGTTTCTACTATAGAACAAATTCATGAACTATATAAACCGACTATGGATAAGCTCCATGGAATACTGACTTCTTATAATATCAAGACCATGAAAGAACAACCAGATATAAAAGATGGAGCCTTCAAGGCATCTATCAAATTGTCAAAATATTAAGATCACGACGCCTCTGAAAACTTCTCAGATGAAGTAGAAGCTAAATTTGTAAGGAAACTTAAGAGGGGCTCCGAAAAGTATAAAGGTATGTTACCATTCAAATGCTTTCATTGTGGTAAAGTTGGTCATTTTGTATCGAAATGTTCTTTCAAAGAAAACAACACTAATGAAAAATAAAGAAAAGGGAAGGATAAACCTAGGGATTTTAAGAAGAAAAACTATTTTAAAAGAAACAAGTTTTATTCAAGGGAGGATAGCAACAACTGTTTAGAAAATGCAGGACAAAAATATGAGCCAAATACAACTCAAGATGAAAATATTCTCATGGATTTAGAGCAAAAAAGATCTGATCAAGAAAAAATGGACATAAAAGAGTGTGAATTTGTATTCAACATGGAAGGATAACTCATTAGTGCTCTGGAACAAATATCCTGACTCAAGAAAAAAGAATAGAATAAGAAAATAATAGTTACAAATTTATAAAGAAAAAGACAATGATATTAGTGAAGATATAATCACCTTAAAAATCCAACTAGAAGAGGACAAAAGAAAGGAAGGAATATTGATGAATCTAATAAAAGAAAAGGAGAACATATGTCGCAAGCTAGAAGTAGAAATAATATCCTTAAGAAAATATCTAGAGAATTCCAGGACTCAAATGAATATCAAATTCATAAGAGGATATGAAATCCTAGATAACATTCTCAACAATCAAAGATTAGTAGATGACAAGACATGACTGGGATATAAGGAAAGTTTGAACGTTGTCAAAGATGATTCAAGCATCAACATGTCAAATACTAAGAAGACCAAAAACTATGCCAATGCTCTCAAGAGAAACAACATTCATCCTAACAAGTCATAAAATGAAAAGAAGCATTAAGAACTGGATCAACCCAACCATGCAAAAAAATACAAAGCAAGGAAGCAACAGATGCCTAAATATTATCAATTTGGAAGACAAATACCAATTCCTTCAAGCAAGTTCTTCATTCCAAGGAATTCAAACATTTTCTATGGATATTGTTTCTCTTATAGTAACTTTGGACATAAGGTTGTGAGTTTCAAGACTTTTAGATATAACAAAAATGTAGGAATGAGATTCAATAAACCTCAAATGGATATGGTTCAAAATTATTTCAATAATGACTTCTCTCCTTTACTGAATGAATGTGAGTGCCACATATGAAATAAGTCATACGAGATATGCATAAAATTTCCAAACCTGAGAATATTATCTGCAAGTCATGTCAGTTTGGAAAGAAGTCAAGATTTAAATTCAAGGCCAAATAACACTCCACTACTCAAACTATTGAGATGATCCATATAGATCTTTGTGGCCCTACTAGTACACAATCACCATGTGGTGAAAACTATTTCAGATTTTTGATTCATAGCGATACCATTATGTCTTGGGTTGGATTATTGAAGAATAAATTTTAGGATTTTGAAAAATTTCAAATATTCAAACCACAGGTAGAAAATGAAATGCACTTAAAAATCAAGTGCCTAAGGTTAGATAGAGGAGGAAAATTCACATGTAATGAATTCAACAATTATTTTGAAAAACATGGGATCAATAGATATTTTTTTGTTGCAAGAACCCCTCAACAAAATGGAGTTGTAGAAAGGATGAACATAATAGTTCAAGAAATGGATAGGGCATTTCTTGATGAATCAAAGGTACCCAACACCTTTTGGGGAGAGGTCGTTCAATAAAACCCCTCATGATATATGGCATGACATATCATCATGAATCAATGGTTTCAAGATATTTGGAAGAAAATGCTACATTAAAAGAAATTAAGACAAACTAGGTAGGTTTGAATCTAGAGTTGAAGAAGGTATCCTATTAGGATATCCTCCAGAAGGAAAGTGTACAAGTGCTAAAAAAAAGACTCCACAAGATAGTTGAGAGTATATATGTAAAGGTAGATGAAGGACCACTTTATCCAGTAAGACACCAACATCATGATTATATATATGATTAACCAATCGACAATGAACCACAAGATGATGGAATTAATGAGCATCAAGAACCAGAGGATTCAGAGGAAGAGGAGATAATGGAAACACCATATCCAAAGACCCCGTCAAGGTATGTTAAAAAACATCATCCATAAAGTCAGATTCTGGGAAACAAGGAAGCAGGTGTACAAACTAGAACAAAAATTATCGATACATCAAGATCTGCAAATTTTGCATTGTTTTCCTTGAGTGAACCCAAATTTTTTGTGCAATCAAGTCAATATGACCACTGGGTCGAAGCCATTAATGAAGAACTATACCAAATAGAAAAAAATGAGACTTTGGATCTTGTTCCAAGACCCAATAACAATAATGTAATTGAAACTGAATGTGTATACAAAAACAAGTTGAATGAAGATGGACTAATAGTCAGAAACAAGGCCAAAATGGTATGCAAATGGTATGCTCAAGTAGAAGGAGTGGAATTTGAAGAAACCTTTGCCTTTGTTGAAAGAATTGAAGCTATGAGGATTTTTTTGGATTTTTCATGCTATGGAAATTCAAATTTTATCGGATGGATGTCAAATAATCCTTTTTAAATGGTGACCTAGAGGAATAAGTTTATGTGGAGTAACCAAAGGGTTTTCAACTGAATGACAAAAAGGATTATGTATGATGATTAAAAAAACCTTGTATGGGATAAAACAAGCTCCAAGAGCTTGGTACTATAGACTAGACAAGTATTTACACCAAAAAGTATTTAAGAAGGGAACGAATGATAGCAACTTATACATCAAGACTGAAGGTAATGCCCTACTAATTGTTGTAGTATATGTTTATGATATTATTTTTGGTAGTAACATATTAATGAGTAAGAATTTTGCAGTTGCAATGCAAAAAGAGTTTGAGATGTCTATGTTGGGAAAACTCTCCTTTATTGGTCTACAGATTCATCAATCAAAAAGAGGAATTTTCATATATCAAAGTAAATATCTCAAGGAAATCTTGAAGAAATTTGGCATGGAAAACTATGCTCCAGTAAGCACTCCTATGACTACCAATTGCACACTCAACAAAGATGATGATGCTCCAAACATATATCAAACCATGTACAAGTCTATGATAGGAAATTTACTCTATCTCATAGATTCAAGGCCTGACATCATAAAATAAGTAGGTTTGGTAGGCAGGTTTCAATCCAATCCTAGGGAAACTGATGTCCTTACAGTTAAAATATATTTAGATACTTGTAAGGAAACACTGATTATGGCTTGTGGTATCCGAAAGACACATACCTCATTCTCAGAGCTTATACAAATGAAGAATGTAAAGGAAATATTGATCATAGAAAAATCACTAGTGGAGGAAAATTCTTCCTCGGTAGTTATTTAGTGTCCTGGCTCAATGAGAAACAAACTTCCATTTCCCTTTCTACAGCTAAATCCGAATATATAGTTACCAGATCTTGTTGTAATAAATTGTTGTGGATAAAAAAAAACCTCAAGGATATTCAAGATCCTTTTTATCAACTTGTCACCATCATGTGCAACAATACAAGTGCTATCAATATCTCTAAAAAATCTATTCAACACTCTAAGACTAAGCATATACCAATAAAATATCATTTTCTCAGAGAACAAGTTTAGGATCAGGTGGTCAAATTAGATTGTGTTCCTTCCAAAGAGTAGATTTCATATATTTTTACCAAGCCATTACCAAGATAAACCTTTGAGTATCTTAGACAGAGATTGGGTGTGATCTTGTCTTCCTTTCTTCAGTAAATAAGACAATTCACTTGTTCTATAGGTGCCCCATTTGATGTTGTATCAGGGCCAAGAGATATTTTTGTTAATATTTAGATTACTCATAAAAATAAGTTTTCTTTTGTGGAGATGTGCACAGTTGAAGTTTGCAATGGTTCTCGATGGTATTCTATTTGAGGGTGGTTCTATACATGTAAAGAGTCTAGGAGAATGTTTTAACACAGGCTTCCAGAGGACCTTCTTCCTAGAGGGAGAATATACAAAGTCTATCTTTGTCATTGGTGTCAATGCGAGAGAGTAACAAAAACAAAAAAAAAAACCCAACTTAGCATCAAGTTGATACACAGTGAAAGATATTTTTTTCACACATTGAAAGGGGGAACAACTTAGCATAAAGATCATTGATTTAGCGGTCATGCACATTGAAAGGGTGAGAAAACAACATAAAGGCCATTGATTTGGCAGTAAGGATCTTTTGGTTTCCATCCATGACAAAGGGGAGTTATTTGTGCATATGTTGTCATTGATGTCAAAGTAGTCATGAATATATTGAGTTCTATTGCTATGACAAATAGTATGGAAAAACGTATGGTGCATAGATAGAGGAAGTCGTGAAAGAATGAAAATATAAGTGCACAAAAGGATCAAGGGATGAAAGGATCAATGGAGCAGAAGAAAATCAGCATGGTGCCTTGAGATAGTGAGAGGAATGGAACAATGGAGTGTGACAAAACAAAGTCGATCACTTGTCAATGACATAGAAGAAAATATGCATGGTTCCTTGAGCTAGTGTGATGAACAATACAGTGGAGTGTGATGAGACAAATTCGATGTGACAAGCGATAGAGTGAAATGAGATGGAACGAGTGGAAGTTTGAGATTCAAGTGAGTGAGTCACTAGAGCATGCTCAAAATCTAGTGGGGAGATTGAGTGAGCATTCTATAAAGAAAGTGTGACATGTTTAAGACTTGTGACTTGAATCTTGAGCTCCTATTCTATCTGTGCATTGGGTGCTATGTAAACCAGAATGTAAATTGTTGCGTCAATTTTGATGAGATGATCTTATAATACTAGGTTATTTTGTTGGAGATGAGATGGAGCTCATTCATTGGAATATTTTGTCACATTATCGATACTTCGTTAATCATTGAAAGGATCAACGATGATCCTTGAACTTGTTTCATAAAACAAGGAAAATTTGGTCCATCTGATTTAATCGAAGAATGTTGAGTCATAACTAGACAAGAAATATACTTAATTTAGATAGGAGTGTGTCCACATATAACTAGATGGACTTTTATATGGTAAATATATGTCCATAATATAATTTTTATGTGTCCATATACTTAATTTAGACATAAGTGTGTCCACATATAACTAACTAGACTTTGATCTAGTCAAGATATGTCCACAATATAATTATTATGCATCCACATAGAGTTAGTTGAACTAAGGTAGAGACATTATAAATATGGATGTTCTTTGATCAAGTTAGTTTTTGAAAAGAAGAGAAGGAAAAGTTGATGTAACTGTTTAAAGGAACTGAATTGGAAATATATCGGATGGTTTTTTAATTAAAAAGAGAAAGGTATAGTTGTGTAAGGATTGTTTTTGGAGAAAAATTAATACAATGAGGCAAGGTGGTGCAAGGGAGAGAGATGGTGTCCTCACTCTACAGGTTGGTTCATGAGAGGATTGGTGTCCTCATCATTTGTAACAGGTTGGTTCTTGATAGAATTGGTGTCCTCATCATTTGTAATAGGTTGGTTCCTGAGAGGTTTGGTGTCCTCATTATTTTCAACATGTGGGTTCCTATCAAGATGTAATATTATAAAGTTCAAGTTGGTGGTTGTAGAAGAAAACAAATAAAGATGTTATGTGGTTTTCTCCAACATTGGGTTTTACCATAAAAATTATGGTGTACTATGTTTTCTGTGTTGGTTTAATTTCTGTATGAATTGGTGATTGAGTAAGCACTTCAAAATAATATTAAATCATTAAAAGAAAAGAAAATTGAGAAAATTTATGTAATACTGATTCACCCCCCCCCCTTGAGTATTATTGTGAGTCTCAACGACACTTTACTCCTTTTTTCCACTTAAACATGCTCAACTACAAAATGTATGCATTGAATTGAGGGTTAGAGTTGAAAATGTTTATTATTATGTTAATTCCATACTTCTTAATGCACAATTGATTTAATTAATCATTATTATAATGAGTAGCTACAAAATTTCTCGATTTTGTAGAAACTCATATTATAGTTATATATCCTATTACTTAGACCTATTTATGTCATAGATTCTTCCATCTATAGGGTTTTGGTAAACATTGGATGGAGCCAAGACATGTGGGAAGCGTTAAAAGGATCCATGAATCTAATCCACCTGTATGTTTGGTCTATGGATCTCCCAGCATAGAGCAGGGGCTAAGTCAATGCTACAATCAACATGTACATGTGGTGTAATTTCGTAAGAACAACTACAAAAAATCAAGGCACAAGATAGAGCACAATTGTATTTGATAAATTCATGAATCTTACCATGAATTTCTCTATTTGTGGATAATCAAGATTGAATCCAAGCATCTGCAACTGATCCATATTTTATTCAACTATCTACACATGAGATATTTTATATGCATTGTATCAAGATATCCATATGATATGGATCTGGGTGATCCTATTCTCATTGTATAAATATTAATAATCATATCCTCATAGAGAGTTACCATTGTTGTATTGTGTAATCGAATTGTTGTAAAACTTGTTTGTTGATTAATATAATCCTCTAGTTACTTCCATATTCATGAGTTATTAATATTTGTTTTATAGAACTCAGCTTATACGTTTTAGTTAAATAACGTACCATGAATAAAGAGGCCCCCCTGTGGAGGAGCACACTATTCCTTTCATTTATGGTATTGTTCTTTTAGTTATTTGATTTGTGTGATTTTGAATTTTGTTATTTATTTTCTAAAATGGATTCATTTTTTCTTTGCATGGGAGTAACTAAATTCACAACCACCAATTGAATAATTGATTGTTATGATCAGCAGGGAACTTCACGGTGTTAAATGATTCAGGAAAAATTATGACATTCTAGTAGATTTTTGGTTATACATATTATAATTACTTACGTGTTCTTTAGAAATCTATTTTTTTATTTTTTAGCATTACTTTGTTCTTTCTGTAGCTAAGAAGAACTTTGTTTCTGCAGTTGAACCACTGAAAAAATTACTTTCCATTTTCATGATTAGATAAAAACTAGTAGCTGCATATACTTTTCATTTCACTTCATCAATTTACGATCCCTAGATCGATAATTTAATGTATCAGAGTTCATCCAATTGGACTGACTAATATTTTTCCATCGTTGTCAGGGAGGTGCAAAAAGGAATTATTTTTCTTTTCTTTAGATGCACATGGGAATGAATGCATGGGAAGGGGGACATTAAAACAATTAGAGTTATAGTGAATCTCTATTTAGCCATTTAAAATCATGATAAGTAGGATGCATGAAAATATGTAGGGAAAATAGAGGTAGATTTACTAGCTATAGAAGTACACCAAACACCACTTCACCCACTCCATCACATGGTACTGTAAGATCCACACCATCATCTAATCCCTCTGCAGGTATAACTACAAGAGGAGGATGAAAATGAAGGATTCTCATTACATAAGAAAAAGGCAAAGGGAAAGTTGGAGACGAAAGTTCTAAAACAATAAAAGTTCCATCAACTTCACAACAAGCTTTCATACTTCTAGACAAACCTCAAGGAGAACTACTCAACGGTCAACTAGATATTGTATTTCGATAAAACCCTATTGAATAACCATAACTCCCTACTCCTTCAGAGGAATCTATGCTTATTGAATATTACAATATTTCAAGAGTAATATTTGTTGACCGAGAACAAGAAAGAGACCTAGAGGTGAAGAACATGAACCAGAAGAAAGACAAGAAGGAACATATATATCAATTGTTTAAAAATAATTTGGATTTCCAATATTGGATGCAACAGTTTCTATCCAAATGAAGAACATACCACCTTCAACACTGCCCAACTTTCATGATATGATAACCGAAGGCCCAAAAACTTTCCTTTTTGAATTTGATGTTTTATGTCGCAACTATGATTATTCTTCTGATGCTAAAAAATTGAAGTTATTTTCATCTACACTTAAGGATGTTGCATTATATTTGTTTATGGTTTTGGGAACGAATGCAATAAAAACATGGGATGAGATGAGGAAAACATTCCTTGAAAAATATAATGATTATCGTACAAATAAAGGAATGAGAGAGGAAATGTTTAATATGACATAAAAAGAAGAAGAGAGTCTTGAAGATTATTTAGAAAGATTCCATTATACTATTAAAAGATAAAAACAAAATCATCTAGATTTGGATACTTTAAAAGTCATTTTACTTAGAGGAATTAGAGATGAATGGATTGATGTATTCAATTTAATGGGTAAATGATATATTTATCACCTAACCTATTAAACAATTGTGACTTATGCAAGCATATCTCTTGAGGAATGTCCAAATATGGTAAGGGACCCAAAGATTCTATCTCTATGGTTAACAAATCAACCACCGGTGGGGTAAGTAGAGCAGAGATTGGACAATTTTAAAACATACATTATTAGTACTCTTGGTTCTCACTTATACACTTTGAAGATTAAGAAAAAGAAAGAGTTAGAGGATGCATCATTAACTATTTATTTTCCAAAATGTAGAAAAAGTCACCCTTCAAAATAATTTCCTTTAGATAATATTGATATTTTTGGTATATGTGTAGATAATCATGCTACAGAAAACTTCCCATCTCTACCAGAAATCAAAGCATCCTACCAAGGAACTCAAAGAGCTATAGATAAATTATGTTTTGTTGAACAAAAGAGACCCTGTCAACCAAGGAGTCCATGTGTATCTCAAGATCCCTCTCGAAAATTTAATCCTTATTTTTCTCAACAATACCCCCAACAGAATTGGACCATTCCTATGCCTTCGAAATCATTGGCACCACAACAAGTCTAAAATCAACCTTGGAAACAAGCTTGGCGAGGATCCTCTTATGCTACCATTCCTACCCAACCTTATCCTATGAAACATAATTACACCCAATACCCTACTTAAAACCAATATCCACCACAGGCTCAACAATCATATTTCAATCAGTCACTACAACCACAAATTTCACAATCATGACAACTTCAATTACCATCAACTCAACCTTCAATAACAACCCAAATACCTACACAACCCATTTCTAACCCCAATAATAAAGTAGCACAACCCGTTTACAATGTTGAGCTACATAAGTTTCCCACTTATAGGATTACTTCTCTTGGTGTAAATGATATTCATCTTAGATTAGTAAAAGTACTTCATCAGGATGCACTTATTATTGTTGAGGAACCCATCGAGGAGGAAAATCCTAAGAAAATAAACAACAATGATGGAACTAATCCAATAAGTCAAACTTCTTCATCTACAATAAATCAAACTTAGCAATCTAATTCTCCACCTTTCCCAAAAATGTTGACATTAGAAAAGAAAATCACTAAAACAGGATATGATTTATTAGACGAGTTAAAGAATGTTTGTATCAAAATTATTATTGGACAAAATCAAAGATATTCCAATTTATGCTAAGATAGTAATACAATTATGTATGAAGAAAACATGAAGCAAAAAAAAAGACCCACAAATAGTGCAAGTGATTGGTAAATTAGAAGACCTTATGTTGGGTAAAATATATATGAAAAAATATGTTGATCCCCTTAGTCCCATTGTATAAATACACATCAATAAGGTTCCAATTTCAAACACATCAATAGATCTAGGAGCAACAATCAATGTAATGAAAAAAGATACCATGGATAAATTAAAATTTTATGATCTCTGTAATACACCCACAGTTTTACAATTGGACGATAGATCAAAAACAAAACTAGAAGGTGTCTTAGAGGATATAATAGTATCCTTGGATTCCTGGGAGTACCATGTTGATTTCATGGTTTTACAAATGATATATAACTTAGGGAGGGAGCCATTAATATTATGGAGGACTTGGTTAACAATAGTCGATGCTTACATCGGTTGTATATCAGGGGATATGACAATTGCACATGGGGATTCAGTAAAAAAAAATAATCTATATCTCCCAGCTAAAGCTTTAACTGAATCTAAATTCATACAATGCTTTCAATATTTAAATGAAAATCAGGAAGTGGTATAACCTATTTTAAATATTGATCGTATTATGAATTTCAAGAATGATATTGAGGAAAATCAAATAATTAATCTTATTAATAATTATGATTTCACTCAATATCATGGGGGGAAATACACTTTTGATCACATATATATCTTGGAAAAATATTTTCAATAACGTTGTACTATGGATAATTAATCAACAATTTCAGGATTAATGTCTTCTAGTCCATCTACATCAGGATCAAGTAATGAAGCTATTGAAATTTGTCAAGGAAAAACCCTAAATATTAATTCTAAACTAGAAGAAATTCAAAAAGAGAAATTAATCAAAACATTACAAAAACATTCTGGTGCATTTTCATGGGAATACACTGATATGCATGGGATCCACCCTAATACACGTATTCATCATATTCACATAGAGGATCATTACAAGCCTTTCAGGAATGCCCAGAGACGTATGAACCCACTCTTGAAAGAAATTGTGAAAGAAGAGCAACAAAATTTACTCAATGTTAATTGTATATATCCAATTTATGAAAGTCAATGGGTATCTCCACTAGTGATTGTTCCTAAGAAAAATGGAAAATGGTGCATTTTCCTTTACCTTTTATAGATCAGGTCTTAGACATATTAGCGGGTAAAAAATAATTTTCCTTTTTGGATAGATATAATGGGTATAACAGTCTATAACCAAATATAAATAGATCTAGAGGATTGGGACAAAACACCATTCACATGTCCTTGGGGAAAACACGCTTACAAAGTACTTCCTTTTGGTTTATGTAATGCACCTGTAACTTTTCAACGTGTTGTACTAGTTATCTTTTCTGACCTTATCCATGATTGTGTAGAAGTGTAAATGGATAATTTCACTCTCTATGGAAATAGTTTCAAGTGTTGATGTTTGGACAACATCAAGAAGACATTTTCCTAGATTAATGATTAATAATATAATTATTGATTATTAAATAATATATATAGTAAGTGATAAGTAATAACAATAAATAGTTATTTATTATCCAAGGGACACATCCTTTCATGGATGGTCACAATATGTTTTCTATATATGGAATACTCATCATTGTAATAATATATTGATCAACTATAATCTCATATAGAAAAATCAACATGGTATCAGAGCGAGAATGAGCTTGATTCCCTCATGAGAGGGACCAATGAGCTGAAAAAATATGAGAGTAGGAGAATATATTATTTTTTATTTGTGGGAGATGGACGAGTCATGAAATGTGTGAATGTTGGAGGTGAACTCACATGCATGGGAATAAAATCAACACTCAAGAGAACAACAAATCAGCTTAGTGAACGATGAAGTCTAGGACATTCATGCAACAATGGAACAATCAAGAGAATATGTGATCAAAAATGAGATGAGAAGACCTACACCATCTACAATATAGTTGATATGATACATCCATAATGTCATTTTTATCAAGTGACAATGAAAGTATAAGATTGAGCATAGAATTCGAGGAGGTTCTTGCAGCGCCGAGGACTAATTCCAATTTTGTTCAAACTTTCTATCCTAATCGCCCCATGAATACGTGGAGTGAAAATTCATCTTTTTGGACTCCCGCAATAAGAACTAGTCATTTTCCTGGTATTGTAGAATAAGAACCCACCAGGAACACGAGTGGGAAACTAGTTGGGATTGAAACAAGGCCGATGTGAATTGTCACAGTAGCAGTAAAAGACATAACTGTCAATTTATAAAAGACTACCCCTTGAAGGAATCACATGTCACCAAGAAGATGGACATGAAAGGATTCTGTGTGATGTGACTATCCATTAGGTGTGCATGGGAGGAGTGGGACTCACTCCCTTCATTGGTTTGAACTAGAAGGATCGCCAGACCATGCTACATCTCCCTAGATCCACTTATCATGCCTCCCATGGAAATGGAATGGGCATGAAAATGATGCACGATGAATGATATGGCATGACATGGGATGACATAAATCAGTTTCCATGCACGAAAAGCAATGTAATCCATGCAAGAAAGTGAATAGATTAGAATCACCAATCAGATTTCTCATTGTTGGTGGTCGTTTGCTTCCTGCCAATTGTCACCCTCAATCTAGATGTCAATATGCTTCCTATGATTTATTTTTTGCACAAAATAAGAACACGTAGGCTACCCATATGGGTTACTATGACCTGTTGATTGGTTTGACAAAGGTGTTGAGTTAATGGCAGTAGAGAGAGATAATTTATTATTGTTTAAGGATTCCTCTATAATTTTCTCTCAAAAATAATTCACCAAACTTGAATGATGAGAGGAGTGTCTCTCAAACTATACTCGATACCTAACACACACTTTGCACCACTACAAACTAGGTGCATACGCCATTAAAACCACAGTTGAGAAATCCTTGTTCTTCCCCATCAACAATAGCAAAAGAGAGTAGTCATGGAAAAAAGGTTTCACTTCTTGTGTTGTTTGACCTGAGTACTACACGAACCAATGGTCCATAAGAGGAAAATAAGGATGAGTTCATCGAACTCAAAGAGTTAGTCCATATAAATAATAAATGTTATGTGAAGGGATCACTGAGAATTGAAGCATGAGTTTACTGAGATGAGGGTTCCACCAGATCGCAGTGAAAATAAGACACACAAGATTGTTGAGGGAACCATGGGATCATTGAGTGGATTCATCGAATCAGTGTGGAAGATTATCTTCTCTATTGACATCGGTTTGGATGAGGGTTCCATTAGATAATTTTGGTAGCACAACCATATCTTAGAATCCTCTTATTGTCTACACAATTTAGAGGTGGTCGCTTACACTTCCTCGAATCAACAAATTAATATGATCACTGTAGACTTCCTTTGAAGTGAGATGAAGTGACAAACCATCTTAGTTTTGATGTTTGAGGAAACAATGTGAGACATTCTCCTTGGAGGGTCCTATGTGTACTAGTAGGGGGGAATGTGGACTTCATGCTGACGTGCCTTAGATGGTCAGATGAAGGAACCAAGACACTGATTTCATGAGGAAACCTTAATATGTCTTGGAATACATTGGTTCCATGAGGGAACCTAGATATGTCCTAGACATGTTTTCCATGAGGGAACCACAAGATGTCTCGTATGGACACAGTTCATCAGTGAAGCCTGAGGTTGGACACTTTGACATATTTGGGTGTCCAATATACATTCATGTAATCAAGGAGAAAAGTGCCAATCTATACTCTTCAGGAAGAAAGGGTAGATTTGTGGGGTACAATGAGTCTTCAAAGGCATACCAGATCTACATCCCTGGTCAGAAATAGATTGAGCTGAGCAAAGATGTTACCTTTGAGGAGGGGGTAACCTTCAAGAGATATAGATGATATCACATGGAGATTTATAGTGAGAGACATGAAGACATGGTTCCTTGTCCTCCTCACCCTCCAAAAATTCAAAGGGGGACAATTGAGCCTATTGATCCAATTGATCCCGTTGATCCTATAAATCCATTTGATGTTCCTAGAGTTATTGCAGTAGGTTAGAAGATACCTACATGGGATTGTCATTCTTTGTAGGAGGAAGAAGGACATGCATCTCCTCATGGTAGCTTATGAGAGAGAAATATACCTTAGAGATATTCATGCTATGTCGTATCTATGAGCCACATCATTGATTATGAGCCTTCCTATTATGATGAGCCATCTAGTTAGCCAATATGGAGATATGCCATGATGGAGGAGTATCAATCCATCATGAATAATTATGTGTGGGATATTATTCTGAGACCTGAGGGGAAGTCTATAGTGACTTCTAAGTGGATCTATAAGATCAAACAGACAACTAATGGGAGCATCGAGAAGTAAAAAGAGATATTTGTTGGTAGAGGATTCTCTCGGGTGAAGGGAATAAATTATCATGAGACATTTTATCATGCTTATAATTACACTTCTATCTGGATGATTATTTCCCTTGAAACATCCATGGGTTGGATACTAAAATAAGATGGAAGAGAAGAAAAAATTTCTCAACAGAGAGATTGAGGAAGAAGTATACATTGAGCATCTAGATAATTTCGTAATACATGAGAAGGAGTCTCATGTTTGTAGGTTGAAGAAGTCACTGTATGGACTCAAGAAGGAACCTTGATCTTGGTATGCGAGGATTGATGGACACCTTATGAGTTTGGGTTTCAACAAAATTGTTTTTGATCCCAACCTGTACTACAATACTGATAATGGCGAGTCCCTAATTTTGGTCTTCTATGTTGATGATTTATTCCTCATCGGTACAAAGAGCCTTAATGTTGAATGAAAGTATGTGTTGGCCTTTGAGTTTGAGATGAAGGACCTTGGTATGATGCACTAATTATTGGGACTAGAGGTGTGGAAGAGAACTTATGATATCTTCCTGAGTCAAGGGAAGTACACAATTGAGATATTTAAGAAGTTTGAGATGTTGAATTGCAATCCCATGGCTACACCAATGGCGACGAATATGAAGAAACTAAGTGTGTCTTCTTTCGATTCCAATGAGATTGATACAAACTTGTACAAACAACTGATTAGATCATTAATATATCTAGTTAACACTAGACTATATATTTTCTATGCAGTGAGTAAACTTAGCCAATTTATGAGTCAACCGAGACAGACACATTGGATTTTTGCTAAGCATGTGTTGAGATACCTGTGAGGCACAATTGGAAATGGTATAAGATATAATTATAGTATTGACATGAGATTACAAGTATATACTGACTCTTATTGGGCACGGAGCACAGTGGAAAGGAAGAGAACCTTTGGGTGTTGCTTCACTTTGGGTTATGCCATGATTTCCTGGTGTCGCAGAAAATAGACTTATGTGGATTTGAGCACCGTAGAAGTAGAGTACATTGCATTGAGTGTGGTAGTCTACAAAGCAGTGTGTCTTCAAAAGATCCTTGAATATTTATTCATACATGTGATGGATCCCATCGTTATTCATTTTGATAACCATAGTTGTGTGAAGATCTCAGAGAATCTAGTGTTTCATGAAAAATCGAAACACATTGAGGTAAAGTTCCATTACATCTGAAACATGGTGCAGGGGAAGGAAATATTGGTGTATTACCTTCATACAGATGAACATCTTGCTAATTTTTCTACCCAACCCCTTACAGGAAGAAGTTTGAGTACTTATGATCTGAAAATGATAAAGGCTTGTATTCTTGAAATATTTGCAAAGTTTTATTTAAGTGTGCTTATGCAAAAGGATCAATTTGCAAACACAAATTTAAGAGAAAATTACATGTTCAAGATGAAAATAATAACCAACAAATAAAAGTGAGCAGTAAAAACATAACACAACAAATGATAAAGGAGTTCACCCCTCTCTTGGGCTACATCTCCTGGTCCAACTTCCAATGGATATTTTATATTATTTACTCAAAGTGATAAAATATGTGATTTACAATAATAAAAATGCCAAATAGATGGCTCCAATGGCTTCAGAATGTCCAAAAACCCCTAGCTGGGATTTTTCGGCACCTAATTTGGCCAAAAATTGAAGAAGATAGGCTTCCTAGAAGTTCTCCTTCAAACTTGCTATCTCTGGATCACCAAAATGCACCTTTGTGTGTCCAACCTAGCCTCTGCACATTTTTCCTTGCTTAAACCTAGCACCATGCACATAATTGCAAAACACACGCAATTGTAGAATGGTTAGGGAACCTAGCCCCCTAACCGCAAAGTCGTTGAGCGCATGGACCATGTGACCATGTCCCCCGCACATAAAAGGGCTAAGTTCCAAGCGTATGGGAAAGTGACAAGTGTCCAGGCGCGCAGGGCTTTGAAACCATTTGAAATTCACGTGCAGTGTAGTCACATGGTTATCCACATATGAATGGGGGTTGGGGCTTAGCCCGAGCCCGGACCGCGCCCAAACCATACCACAACTCAAACTTAAATATAAATGAATCCATATATAGAATAAGAAACAAAGTGTGGGTTATTGGTAACCCACACTATGCAAAGGTGCTCCACCATGGCGGAAGGTCTGGGGTTTGATCCCTATGGACTCCATATAATTTTAACAACCAAATTTAATACGGTGCCACATGGCAACCCATGTCTGGGCCATGTGGCACCATCCCAATCCTACATTTGGAGATGACTCATCCCCCAAAATACTTGTAGAAGACGTAGTAGAGATTAGAAGAAAAAATGTAAATCCAAAAAATGTTCTATTGGTTGAAGACTTGAATCATAATCTACTCACTGTTAGTAAAATGTGTGATCAATGATACACTCTTACGTTTGACTCCCGAAAATGTAAAATCAGAGAAAATAACTCAGGAAGATTGGTTGCAACTACAACAAGAAGACCGAACAACATATACATCCTAGACATGAAGAAGAGAGAGAATAAAAATGCCACACAAAAGGATTCTAATGAAGAAAAATTCCCAAAGACAAAAAATAAGGATGAAGTATTATTGAGTGTCACATGTTCAGGGGGAGCAGCCCCAAAGAAGAGAGTTACATTTTTCCATTAAACTCAGGGGGAGTAAACCTACCCTTTGACATTGATGTCAAAGTGGGAGACAAATTGGGATCATGATGATAGGGGGATCATGAGTGCTGCCATCAATGACAAAGGGGGATATTGTTGGAAGATTGGTTGTTGTCATTGATGTTAACCCTAGTCATTGGTTTTGGACCGCAAGATTGATGAAGGTATTTGGACATGAAGGACAATGCACATGAAGATACAACACCCATGGATGGATAGTATACATCATGTTTTTTTCGGTGGCATGTGGAATGTCACGTGGATCCTCATGGTTGAAGAGAGATGAATTTTTGAATATGACAAAGTGAATTGAAGAAGGAAGTACATGTAGGCCCTGAAAATAATTAAAGAAAAGAATTACAAAATAAGAAAGTGTCAGGTTGGCCCTAATGTTAAAAGGAAGTGACATAAATGGTATAAATTAATATCATTATACATTCATTTGAAATACAAGTCGAATTTCATTGGAAATCAGAAGTAAAGAAGGCTAGATTTCAAGGGAGGATGAAGTATTTTGGTGATGTGTTCTAAGGTATGTTATTTTTCAGTCATCTTACCATTTTCGCTATAACTTTTTTTATAGAACGATTCAGATGGTGAAATTTATATGGAATTGAGACAACATGTCAAGGTACCCGTGGTAAACCTTTAATCTCTTTATTCAATATAATTATCGAGATACACTCTGTGGAAGATAGGGTTTTTGACCAGTCTTGAAGCTAGTCAATAAACAAGTGTTTCGGGTAAAACAATCATAACTTCTTCATAGAGAATAAAAATGGCGTGGGACCAATTTCATTGGAAATAGTACGAACTTTAGTTTCTTGTGTGCGAGTTTCAGAATCAGATGTTAAATATTGAGCACAAGGAATTATGTACAATTTTGTCTCCTGAATAAACAATAATTGAATAAGGTCTACCATTATTTCTATAACTTCCTTTTGGGGAGGATTCAAGGAGTGAAACTTGGAGAAGATTCAGAAAATACATCGATTAATATTATCTATAGGATCATAGTATTCCAAGAATTGAAGAATTGCAGAAGTTGAAGAATTCTCATGAAGCATTATCAGGTTCTATGTGATGGCTGGTTGATGGTAATGATTTAATGTAAAGTTTTATTATCTCTCATATATTATTGGGTGGAAGGAAAGGGCAAGGATGGAGAGTTAAACCCTCTCTTGATATTGGAGGATTGTATCTTCCTCTTGGAGGTTTATCCCTCCCTTTACATTTAGAAGTTGTAGCTAGCTTTGGAAGTCATTACTTCCCTTGAACAATAACTATTGATTATTTCTCTTATATTGTGCATGGTGTACTGTGGTTTATTGGTGTAACTCTTATATTATTGTTCATTGCTCATTGGATATAATTGAATGGTTTAAGTATAATTCGAAAAAGGTTTTACATTGTACTTGATATTAATTCACCCCCCTCTCAGTATCAACAAGATGCTTTGATTTCTGGTAGATATGGGAAGTTTTTTGTAGCATGATTATCTGCACATATACCAAAAATATCAATGTTATCTAAAGGAAATTATTTTAAAGGGTGCCTTTTTCTACATTTTGGAAAATAAATAGTTAATGTTGCATCCTAGAATTCTTTCTTTTTCTTAATATTCAAAGTGTCTAAGTGAGAAACAACAGTACTAAGAATGCATGTTTTAAAATTGTCCAATAAATTTACAATCTGTGCTCTACTTACCCCAACGATGGCTAATTTGTTAACCCTAGAGATAGAATCTCTAGGTCCCTTACCATATTTGGACTTTCCTCAAGAGATATGCTTGCACAAGTCACAAATTTTTGAATAGGTTAGGTGAGAAATATCTCATTTACCCATTAAATTCAATACATCAATCCATTCATCTCTAATTCCCCTAAGTAAAATGACTTTTAAAGTATCCAAATATAGATGATTTTGTTTTTATCTTTTAATAGTATAATGGAATCTTTCTAAATAATCTTCAAGACTCTCTTCTTCTTTTTGTGTCAACTTAAACATTTCCTTTTTCATTACTTGATTTGTACAATAATCATTAAATTTTTTCAAGGAATGCTTTCCTCATCTCATCCCATGTTTTTATTGCATTCGTTCCCAAACCCATAAACACACATAATGCAACATCCTTAAGTGTAGATGAAAATTACTTCAATTTTTTAGTGTCATAAGAATAATCATAGTTGCGACATAACATCAAATTCAAAAAGAAAATCTTTTGGGCCTTCGGTTATCATATCATGAAATTTGGGCAATGTTGAAGGTGGTATGCTCTTCATTTGGATAGAAACTGTTGGATCCAATATTGGAAATCCAAATTATTTTTCAACAGTTGATGTATATGTTCCTTCTTGTCTTTCTTCTCGTTCATGTTCTTCACCTCTAGGTCTTATTTCTTCTTCTCAGTCACCAAATATTACTCTCGACATATTGTAATATCCAAAAGAATAGATTCATCTTAAGGAGTAGAGAGTAATGGTTCGTAAATAGGGTTTTATGGAAATACAATCTCTGGTTGATCATTGAATAGTTCTCCTTCTTGAGGTTTTTCTGGAAGTATGAAAGCTTGTTGTGAAGTTGATGGAACTTTTATTGTTTTAGAGCTTCCTTCTCCAGCTTTCCCTTTTCCTTTTTCTTGTGTAATGAGAATCCTTCATGTCTGTCCTCCTATTGTGGTTATACATGCAGGGGGATTAAATGATGGTGTGGATCTTACAGTACCATGTGATGGAGTGGGTAAAGTGGTGTTTGGTGTACTTCTACAACTAGTAAATCTACCTCTATTTTCCCTACATCTATTCATGCATCCTACTTATCATTATTTTAAATGGTTAAATAGAGATTCACTATAGCTCTAATTGTTTCAATGTCCCCCTTCTCATGCATTCATTCCCATGCGCATCTAAATAAAAGAAAAATAATTCCTTTTTTCACCTCCCTGACAACAAGGCCAAAAATATCAGTCAGTCCAATTGGATAAACTCTGTTACATTAAATTATTGACCTGGGGATCATAAGTTGATGAAGTGAAATGAAAAGTATATGCAACTACTAGTTTTTATCTAATCATGCAAATGGAAAGTAAATTGTTCAGTGGTTCAACTGCAGAAACATATTTCTTCTTAGCTGCAGAAAGAACATAGTAATGCCAAAAAATAAAAATAAAAATTTCTAAAGAACACATAAGTAATTCTAAGATGTATAACCACCAATCTACTAGAATGTCATAATATTTCATCAATCATTTAACACAGTGAAGTTCCCTGCTGATCATAACAATCAATTATTCAATTGGTGGTTGTGAATTTAGTTACTCCAATGCAAAGAAAAAATGAATCCATTTTAGAAAATAAACAACAGAATTAAAAATCACACAAATCAAATAATTAAAAGCACAATACCATAAATGAAAGGAATAATGTGCTCCTCCACAGGGGGCCCTCTTGATTCAGGGTACGTTATTTAACTAAACCGTATAATATTGAGTTCTATAAAACAAATATTAATAACTCATGAATATGGAAGTAACCAAAGGCTTATATTAATCAACAAACAAGTTTTACAACAATTTGATTGCACAGTACAACAATGGTAACTCTCTATGAGGATATGATCATTGATATTTATACAATGAGAATAGGATCTGCCATATCCATATCATATGGATCTCTTGATACAATGCATATAAAATATCTCATGTGTATATAGTTAAATCAAATATGGATCAGTCGTGGATGCTTGGATTCAATCTTGATTATCCATGAATAGAGAAATTCATGGTAAGATTCATCAATTTATCAAATAAAATTGCTCTCTATCTCGTGCCTTGATTTTTTGTAGTTTTTCTTAGGAAATTACGCCACATGTACATGTTGATTGTAGCTTTGACTTAGCCCCTGCTCTATGCTGGAATATCCATAGACCAAACGTATAGGTGGATGAGATTCATGGATCATTTTAACACTTCCCAGATGTCCTATCTCCATCCAATGTTGACCAAAACCCTGTAGATGGAAAAATGTATGACAGAAACAGGCCTAAGTAATAGGATATAGAACTATAATATGAGTTTCTACAAAATTGGAAGATTTTGTAGCTACTCATTCTAATAATGATTAATTAAATCAATTGTGCATTATGAAGTATGGAATTAACATAATAATAGACAATTTTAAGTCTAACCCTCCTCAATGCATACATTTTGTAGTTGAGCATGTTTAAGTGGAAAAAAGGAGTAAAGTGTTGTTGAGACTCACAATAATACTGAGGGGGGGGGGTGAATAAATATTACATCAATTTTCTCATTTTTCTTTTCTTTTAATGATTTAATATTATTTTGAAGTTCTTAATTAATCACCAATGCATACATAAATTAAACCAACACAAGAAACAAATTACACCATAATTTTTACGTGGAGACCCAATGCTGGAGAAAACCATAATTTTTTTTTATTTGTGTTCTTTTGCAAGAACCAACTTACACTTTATAATATTACAGCTTGATAGGCACCTACATGTTGTAAATAATGAGGACACCAAACCTTCGAGGCACTAACCTGTTACAAATGATGAGGACACCAATCCTCTCAAGAACCAACCTGTTACAAATGATGAGGACACCAATCCTCTCAAGAACCAACCTGTTACAAATGATGAGGACACCAATCCTCTCAGGAACCAACCTGTAGAGTGAGGACACCATCTCTCTCCCTTGCACCACCTTGTCTTGTTGTATTCATTTTTCTCCAAAAACAATCCTTACACAACTATACCTTTCTCTTTTTAATTCAAAAACCATCTGATACATTTCCAATTCAGTTCTTTTGAACAGTTACATGAATTTTACTTCTCTTATTTTCAATAACTAACTTGATCAAAGCACATTCCTATTTATAATGTCTTTGCCTTAGTTTAACTAACTCTATGTGGATGCATAATAGTTATATTGTGGACATGTCTTGGCTAGATCAAAGTCTAGTTAGTTATATGTGGACACACTTATGTCTAAATTAAGTATATGGACACACAAAAACTATATTATGGACATATATTGACCAAATCAAAGTCCATTTAGTTATATGTGGACACACTTCCATCTAAATTAAGTATATTTCTTGTCTAGTTATGGCTCGATATTCTTCGACTAAATCAGATGGACCAAATCTTCCTTGTTTTATGAAAAAATTTCAAGGACCATCGTTCATCCTTTCAATGATTAAGAAAGGATCGATTATGTGACCAAATATTCCATTGAATTAGCTCCAACTCATCTCCAACAACATAACCTAGTCTTATTAGAGAATCTCATCAAAATTGACGCAACAATTTACATTCTTATTTACATAGCACCCAATGTGCAGATAGAATAGGAGCACAAGATTCAAGCCACAAGTCTTCAACCTATCACACATTCTCTATAGCGAGCTCACTAAGTCTCCCATCAAAATGTGAGCATGCCCTAGTGACTCACTCACTGGACTCTCAAACTTCCACTCGTTCCATCGCAGTCCACTTCGTCTCTTGTCGCATTGACTTAGTCTCATTGCACTCCATTGCATTGTTTATCACAATAGCTCAAGGCACCATGTATATTTTATTCTATGCCATTGACAAGTGATTGAATTTGTTTCATCACACTCCATTGTGCCATTCATCGCGCTAGCTCAAGGCACCTTGCAGATTTTCTTCTGCGCCATTGATCCTTTCGTCCTTTGATCCTTTTCTGCACTTTTATTTTCATTCTTTCACGACTTCCTCTATCTATGCACCATACAATTTTCCATACTATCTGTCATAGCACTAGAACTCAATATATTCATAAATACTTTGACATCAATAACATATGCACAAATAAATCCCTCTTTATAATTGATGGAAACCAGAAGATCTTTACTGCCAAATGAATGGCCTTTATGCTAAGTTTCTCCCCCTTTCAATGTGCACGACCGCTAAATCAATGGCCTTTATGCTAAGTTTCTCCCCCTTTCAATGTGTGAAAAAACTCTCTTTCAATGTGTATAAACTTCATGCTAAGTTGGGTTTGTTGTTTTTGTTTTTGTTACTCTCTCACATTGACACCAATGACAAAGATAGACTTTGTATATTCTCCCTCTAGGAAGAAGGACCTCTAGAAGGCTGTTTTAAAACATACTTCTAGACCCTTTATGCATATAGAACCATCCTCAAACAGAATACCATCGAGAACCATTTCAAACTTAATTTTTTCACATCTCCACAAAAGAAAACTTATTTTTATGAGTAGCGTAAATATTAACAACAATATTGCTTTCCCATGATACAACATCAAATGTGGCACCTATAGAATGAGTGAACTGTGTTATTTACTGAAGAAAGGAAGACAAGATCACACCCAACCTCTATCTAAGATACTCAAAGGTTTCTCTTGGTAATGGCTTGGTAAAAATATATGCAATCTACTCTTTGGAAGGAACATACTCTAATTTGACCACTTGATCCTGAACTTGTTCTATGAAAAAATGATATTTTATTGGTATATGCTTAATCTTGGAGTGTTGAACAAACTTTTTAGAGATATTGATAGCACTTGTATTGTCACACATGATGGTGACAAGTTGATCAAAAGGAACTTGAATATCATTGAAGTTATTTTTTATCCACAATAATTTAGTACAACAAGATCGTGTAGCTATATATTCAGCTTTAGCTGTAGAAAAGGAAGTGGAAGTTTGTTTCTTGTTGACCTAGGACACTAAATAGATGCCAAGGAAGAATTCACCTCCACTAGAGATTTTTCTATCATCAATAATTCCTTTACATTCTGCATCAGTATAATCTCTGAGAACGAGGTATGTGTCTTTCGGATACCACAAGCCATAATCAATGTTGCCTTCCAAGTATCTAAATTTTATTTTAACCGCAAGGACATCAGTTTCCTTAGGATTGGATTGAAAGCTGCCTACCAAACCTATTGCTTCTATGATGTCAAACCTTAAATCTATGAGATAGAGTAAATTTCCTATCATAGACTTGTACAGGGTTTGATATATTTTTAGAGCATGTCATCTTTGTTGAGTTTGCAATTGGTAGTCATAGGAGTGCTTACTACTGCATAGTTTTCCATGCCAAATTTCTTCAAGATTTCCTTGAGATATTTACTTTGATAAATTAAAATTCCTCTTTTTGATTGATGAATCTGTAGAACAAGAAAGGAGAGTTTCCCCAACATAGACATCTCAAACTCTTTTTGCATTGCAACTGCACACTTCTTACTCATTAATATGTTACTGCCAAAAATAATATCATAAACATATACTACAATAATTAGTATGACATTACCTTCAACCTTGTTGTATAAGTTGTTATCAGTCGTTCCCTTTTTAAATCCTTGTTGGTGCAAATACTTTTCCAGACTGTAGTAGAAAGCTCTTAGAGCCTGTTTTATCCCATACATGTTTTTTTTAATCAACATACATGATATTTTTTGTCAGTCAGTTGAAAACCCTTTGGTTACTCCACATAAACTTCTTCCTCTAGGTCACCATTTAAAAAGGATTATTTGACATCCATCTGATAAAATTTGAATTTCCTATAGCATGCAAAAGTCAAAAACATCCTAATAGCTTCAATTCTTGCAACAGAGGCAAAGGTTTCTTCAAATTCCACTCCTTCTACTTGAGCATACCCTTTGCATACTAGTGTGGCCTTGTTTTCGACTATCACTCCATATTCATTCAACTTGTTTCTGTATACCCATTTAGTTTAAATTACATTCTTGTTATTGGGTCTTGGAACAAGATCTCAAGTCTTATTTTTTTCTATCTCGTCTAGTTCTTCATTCATGGCTTTGACCCAGTGGTCATCCTGACTTGATTGCACAAAATTTTGGGGTTCACTCAAGGACAACAATGAAAAATTTGTAGAGCTAGATGTATCTATAATTTTTCTTCTAGTTTGTACACATTCTTTGTTGTTTCCAAGAATATGACTTTATGGATGATGTTTTTTAACATACCTTGATGGGGTCTTTAGCTGTGGTGTTTCCATTATCTCATCTTCCTCTGAATCCTCTGGTTCCTGATGCTCATTCATTCCATCATCTTGTGGTTCATTACTGATTGGTTCATCATATATATCATCATGATGTTGGTGTCTTACTGGATAAAGTGGTCCTTCATCTACCTTTACATATATACTCTCAACTATCTTGTGGAGTCTTTTTTTTAGCACTTGTACACTTTGCTTCTAGAGGAGTATCCTAATAGGATACCTTCATTAGCTCTAGATTCAAACTTACCTAATTTGTATTAATTTCTTTTAATGTAGCATTTGATTCCAAATATCTTGAAATGATTTATTGATGATGATATTTCATGCCATATATCATGAGGGGTTTAATTTTTGTTTACTCTTATGTGAGATTTATTGAGAATGTTGAAATTAGTTTGAACGACCTCTCCCCAAAAGGTGTTGGGTACCTTTGATTCATCAAGCAATGCCCTATCCATTTCTTGAACTATTATGTTCATCATTTCTACAACTCCATTTTTTTGAGGGGTTCTTGCAACAA
>JZKD02S1809466.1:326710-346486 GCA_000966675.3 Picea glauca | reverse complement strand
GGAGAACAAGTGTTCTCTGTTATGCAGGTTGGAGCCTGTGTAACTGGAAGTTGGTGCTTCCATCCAGTTGGTGCTGGAATATTCAGGAAGTTGGTGCTTCCATCCAGTTGGTGCTAGAATAATCAGGGAGTTGGTGCTTCCTTCTAGTGGGTGCTAGAGAAACCGGAGAGTTGGAGCTCTCAAACAAGTTGCAGCTTGTAAAACAGAGGTAGCAACCTCACATTGAGTTGGTAATCAATTGTAAATGATGTACAAAACATAAAAAGACTGCCTATCATTTCGAAGAAGAAGAGGTTTTCTCCCTTTATGGGTTTCCTCGTGAAAATCTGTCTCTATGTGTATTTTATGCGTGACTGATGATCTTTACTCTTACTGTCCATATGTTGTATGTTGGTTGATGACACATGAAGAAATCTTAATAATTGTTTAAAAAGGCATAAAATTGTTTAAGCTTATAAACAACTGATTCACCCCCCCCTCTCAGTTGTTTTAGTATTTCCAACATGGTGGAGTGTTCTCTTGCCTTGAATTGAACTCTTGACTGCTTTCCAAACTAACATGACTTGCAGATAATATTCTCAGGTTTGGAAATTTTAGGCATATCTCATACAACATATTTTCTTCCTAGTTTAACAAATTGATTAAAACTAAGATGACCTAGTATTTTGTGCCAAATCCATCCCTCCTTGGTTTTACCAATGAAACATTTTGTTTTCCTTCTTCTAGGACATACGCATTCCCTAGAGTTCAGAATTCCTTTACAATAGTCTTCCCTGTATTCGTATCCTTTAATTTACATCCTTTTGAATGAAAGAGAACATTGTGTCCTTGGTCACGCATTTGACTTACACTCAACAAGTTATGTCTTAGACCATATACATTCAACACATTCTATTATTTTGTCTTTCCCTTATTATATTCATCTACCACAACGATTCATTTTCCTCTAATTCATGTTGAAGCATTGTTTCCAAAAGTAAAATTACCACCTTTTTCTTCCATTATGAATTTAAACTTACTCTTGTCTCCCATCATGTTCTTGGAGTAGCCACTATCAATATACAATTGATTTTCTTGATTTTTGGCATATAGATTCAATCCACATTTTTCTTTGTTTATATTTTTCTTCCTCCAAACCTTGGTAAAAATTTCTTGTTTTTATTGCTTAAATATAGACAACATATTTCTTTTGCATTTACTTTCCTTGTGTCCAAAATTATTGCATATGTGGCACGCGAGTTCATTCAGTAAAGGAGAGAAGTCATTATTGAAATAATTTTGAACGATATCCATTTGAGGTTTATTGAATTTCATTCCTACATTTTTCTTATATCTAAAAGTCTTGAAACTCACAACCTTATGTCCAAAGTTACCATAAAAGAAACAATATCCATAGAAAAAGTTTGAATTCCTTGGAATGAAGAACTTGCTTGAAGGAATTGGTCTTTGTCTTCCAAATTGATAAGATTCAGGCGTCTTTTGATTCCTTGCTTCGTATTTGTTTGAATTGTTGGGTTGATCCAATTCTTACTGCTTCTTTTCATTTTCTGACTTGTTAGGATGAATGTTGTTTCCCTTGAGAGCATTGGAATAGTTTTTGGGCTTCTTAGTATTTGACATGTTGATGCTTGAATCATCTTTGACAACGTTCGAACTTTCCTTATATCCCATTCATGTCTTGTCATCTAGTGATCTTTGATTGTTGAGAATGTTATCTAGGAATTCAGATCCTCTTATGAATTTGATATTCATTTGAGTCATGGAATTCTCTAGATATTTTCTTAAGGATATTATTTATGCTTCTAGTTTGTCACAGATGTTCTCCTTTTCTTTTATTAGATTCATCAATATTTCTTCCTTTCTTTTGGCCTCTTCTAGTTCGATTTTTAAGATGATTATATCTTCACTAATATCATTGTCTTTTTATTTATAAATTTGTAACTATTATTTTCTTATTCTATTCTTTTTTCTCGAGTCAAGATATTTTCTTTAGAGAAATAATGAGTTATCCTTCCATGTCGACTACAACTTCACGCTCTTTTGTGTCTTTTTTTCTTGATGAGATCTTTTTTTATCTAAATACATGAGAAGTTTTCCATCTTGAGTTGTATCTGGATCATATTTTTATTCTTCATTTTCTGAAGAGTTGGTGCTATCCTCCCTTGAATAAAAGTTGTTCCTTTTAAAATAGTATTTTTTTCTTGAAATCCATAGGTTTATGCTTTCCTTTTCTTTATTTTTCATTAATGTTGTTTTCTTCGAAAGAACATTTGGATACAAAATGACAAACTTTACCACAATGAAATCATTTGAATGGTAACATACATTTATACTTTCCGAAGCCCCTCTTAAGTTTCCTTACAAAGTTAGCTTCTACTTCATCTGAGAATGTTTTAGAGGAATCATGATCTTGATATTTTGACAATTTGATAGATGCCTTGAAGACTCCATCCTTTATGTCTAGTTGTTCTTTCATGGTCCTCATCTCATAAGAATTCAGTATTCCATGGAGCTTATCCATATTCGGTTTATATAGTTCATGCATTTGTTCTATTGCAGAAACCTTCACATCCAGTATTGAGGGAAGAGATCTCAGTACCTTCTGAACCACCATAGCTTCTTCAATCTTCTCACCTAACCCATTCATAGTGCTTATAGTCTCATCTACTCTGATAAATAAACCAACAATATTTTCATCTTCATTCATCCTCAAGCTTTCAAATTTCATTCTGTGAGCTTGAAGTTTGGCCAAATTTACTTTCTCGTCTCCTTCATAATTGTTTACTAGTTTGTCCCATATCTCGTTTGCAGATTCCAACTGCATTACTCTAACAAAATTTGTTTCTACAAGCCCACCTTGGATACGACTTATATAACTTGCATTATTGTATTCATTTTTATTACCAACTTCATCAGTTAGAAGAGTTGTTGGGATGTTATAACTATCTACCAGGATATGCCAAACTTCCATACCAAGAGACGTCAAGTAGGTATTCATTCTAATTTTCCAAAAAAAATAAATTGTTCCATTAAATAGAGGAGGTATGGTTGAAGAAGAAGACAAATCTTGACTTGTCGTACTTTTTGTGTGATCTTCCTTCCAATTGTTAGGCTATTATTAAAGGAACCTCGCTCTGATACCTATTGTTGAGACTCACAGTAATACTGAGAGGGGGGATGAATCAATATTACATCAATTTTCTCAATTTTATTTTCTTTCAATGATTTAATATTATTGTGAAGTGGTTACTTAATCACCAATGCATACAAAAATAAATCAACACAGAAAACACGGTACACTGGAATTGTTACATGGAAAACCAATGCAAAATTTTTATGTGGAAACCCAATGCAGGACAAAACCAACAAACATATTTCTTTATGTTCTTCTACAAGAACCAAATTACACTTTATGAGATTTCATCTCGATAGGCATCGAATTGCTGCAAATAATGAGGACACCAATTCTCTCAGGCACCAACCTGTTACAAATGATGAGGACACCAATCCTCTTAGGTACCAACTTGTTACAAATGATGAGGACAACAATCCTCTCATGCACCAAAATGTAGAATGAGGACACCATCCCTTTCCCTTGCACCACCCTGCCTCCATGTATTCATTTTTCTCCAAACAAATTCCTTACACAACTAGACCTTTCTTGAGACTTTTCTCTTTTTAATTCAAAAACCATCGGATATATTTCTAGTTTAGTTCCTTTGAACAATTATAGGACCCTTTCCTTCTCTTATTGTCAACAACTAATGTGATCAAATCACATCCCTATTTATAATTTATTTTCCTCAGTTCAAGTAATTATATGTGGACTCATAACAATTATATTGTGGACATATATTGACCAAATCAAAGTATAGTTAGTTATATGTGGACACACTTCTGTCTAAATTAAGTATATGGATGCATAATATTTATATTGTGGACATATCAGATCAAAGTCTAGTTAGTTATATGTGGACACACTTCTGTCTAAATTAAGTATATTTCTTGTCTAGTTATAGTTGGACATTCTTCGACTAAATCAAATGGACCAAATCTTCCTTTTTTTCTGAAAATTATCAAGGATCATTATTGATACTTTCAATGATTAAAAAATGATCAATTCTATGACCAAATATTCCAACAAATGAGCTACAACTCATCTTCAGCAAAAAAACCTAGTCTTATAAGAGCATCTCATCAAAATTGACGCAACAATTTGCATTCTGGTTTACATAGCACCCAATGTGTATATAGAATGGGAGTGTAAGATTCAAGTCACAAGTCTTCAACCTGTCACACTTGCACTGTAGCATGCTCACCCAGTTTCCCCACTAGATTGTGAGCATGTCCTGGTGAATCACTCACTTTATTGCCGAACTTCCACTCGTTCCATCGCAATCCACTCCCTCACTCGTCACATCGGATTTGTCTCTGCACACTCCACTGTGTCATTTGTCGCACTATCTCATGGCACCCTGTAGATTTTCTTTTGCACCATTGACAAGCGATTGACCTCGTTTCGTCACACTCTACTGCATCATTCTTTGCACTAGCTCAAGGATCCCTACATATTTTCTTCTATGTCATTGATCATTTTGTCATTTGATCCTTCAACACACTTATGTTTTCATTCTTTCACAACTTCCTCCATCTGTGCACCATACTTTGTGCCATATTATCTGTCATAGCGCTAGAACTAACTATGTTCATGACTAATTTGACACCAATGACAACATATGCACAACACGTGTAATATAAATGAGGCATAGATATAGGTTGTGAATGGGAATAAAATATAGAGATGTGACAAAATGAGTCCATTTTGAGGACTCAAAATTAATATCCACTGGGTGTGTAAGAATATTTCCTTTAGGATGGTTCGAGTATGAAAATAATATGGAATGTGAATGAATTTGTGGATATTTAATAAGGTTCATGTTCCACTAAGTTCATGAAAGCATATAAACTTGTAGTTTTTTCATGAGGTTCAGGTATCAAACCTCATGAATGCAAATTCTTCTAGCATTTTCATGAGGAATTTAGTGTTCAAACGAATGGATATTGTTAGTAAAATTTCTTGTAGTGAATTCTGAAGTCAAAAGATTGATTGTGGAAAAATTGAATTTGGAAAAATAGAGGAAATTGATAGATTTGGTTAAGTACCCAAATATGTTAACTAACATAAATATGATGAGGATACAATGAAACTAGTCATTAGATGACCCTAGATTAGTTATCGAAAAGGATTGTGTTATCAGGTTAAGGCATATTTGATTCATGTTATGAGGTCAAGACATGGGATGCCATGCATAGCTATGTCAATGTAACATGTGATTTAGCAAGTGATGACACCTTTTTTTTTATATATGAGAGTGTGATATGATAGAAGGACATGTAATGAGTAGACATGGGTAATAACTTTAATAATTCATTATGTAACAATTATCTAATAACTTAATGATTAAACATGGGATGATGAACTTATAATATAAATGGTAAGTCACATAAACATTTCTACATTTTCTCCCTCTTTTATCCATGGGATTTAGAATTGGAGACCATAACTGCTTTGAATAGATTCTAAGAGAAACGGATGGAATTGGAAGCTTCTCATCATAACAGAAAAAGATGGAATTTTTAGCATTATTATAATAATCATCATTCATCAACATCAAATAAACAAAAAATGAAATTCATAAAACATGTGCAATGAAATGTGTGTGTGTGTGTTCATAATCATCTCAACTATACATTTTTTACAAAATGGCACAACATGCCCAATATACAAAATGACAGAAAGTGCCCAAACATGGAAAAGTGACATATGGTTCCCTAGATATAAAATGGCACTCGTTGGTCACTCATTGACCACTACCACCCTCACAACTATCAGGTGCATCCATGAACTTGATCTTCTTCTCTTACTTGAAGCATCACCTTGAGTGGTTTTACGCCTAGGTGTGGTTCGTCACTCTAGATACTGGAAAAAGAAACAGCATTCTTATAAGTTTTTTTCCACAATGAATTAGCAAACATACAAAATGATACTTTATAATTCAATATGAGAAAAATCCCTGCAGATGATATTGACAATCGTAAGGGTGTTACCCTCCTTCACTATTGATGTTTGGACAACATTGGGAAGACATTAACTAAAGATAATAATTAATAATATAATTATTAAATATTCAATATAGTATATAATAAGTTAATGATAATAGAAAATAGTTATTGATTATTAAAGGGACGCATCATTTCATGGATGGTCACCATATGTTCCCTATATATGGAACACTCATTATTGTAATAATATATCATCTATCACAGATATCTCATATGATGTAAAACCAACATTCACAACCCTAATATCTCAACGATGCCACCTTGCATTAGTTAAAAGGATCAAAGCATGAAATTTTTAAAAATGCATAAAATGAATTCCATTCATGATACATAAAAATCCATCAACAAATGATCTCATCGTGAATAACTCAGGAAACAATGGAGAGTTTCTAGTAGGTGGAGCACTCAACTATGCAACCTGATCTAAGGAAACATTTTCTCTACTAGCCTTAGTGGATGGCACAATATGGTCTGGATTAGAGACAATTGGTGGGTTGTTGATGCCAACTCCCTCCCCACAACCCGCAGGTTGGAAGGTCCACATCATCTCACAGGATCTTCTCTCCCTTCTCGGCCCGAAGAACTCAATGTTCTTCTATTTCCCTATCGGGAAATCTGTGCCCACGGTAAACCTTCACTAGATCTTCCTTTCGCACTCAGAAGATCGGACTTCGTGACTTCGCAATGTCAAAGGTCGAGCACTGGACTCTTGAATCCCCGAGACCCGATGACCAATCAATGCTGACCTTCTCTTCCCTCTATTGGGACTTTTCCCTATCACAAATTTGACACTCGCGATGTCAAGAAACTCATTTCTCTGACTCCCGATGCCCGATACGCCGAAACTCCGACGTACGTGAGAGTCGTCCCTTCAACATCCTGTCACTTCTATCGGGATTTCAGACTTTGCAGGATCGCGAATCCTGATGTCAATGTTTCGACACTACTCACTGCAAAACCCCGATAACTCGTGCCACTTTTCCTCCACTCGCTGACTCCACTATGGCCCATGCTATATTTTAACTTTTGGGATATCGCGTATCGTGATTTTATGATTCCTGTTGCAATGTTTTGGAGTTTCAATCCACGAAACCCCGATACACAATATACATGTAGATCCAACGGTCCTGGCTAGCTTGGATCAATGAATCTCTCCCTCCTGAGATTTATCCTCTCCAGAACATGTGATAGTATCCCCCCTGCACCTCTGCAAGATCCAACAGTTCATGAAGATTCACGGTTTCTCCTCAGGGAACTCCGTCCATCCGTTACTCCTGATGAAATCTACGAAATGACTATATGTTCTTCTGTGGAAATTACTCACCTACATGAATTCTTGTGACGCTTCTTATGAGCTTTCAATCACTGCTTCCCTGCACTTTTCTTCAGCAGAATTTGAAGGCCTATACTTTCTGAGCTTTATTACAACTATGAGCCTTAGAAAAAGACTCCTTGCGTGCACTCCTTGCGGCAACCGTCAAACACTCTCAAGTGCTTGAATACTTCGACTCTTCACACTCCTGTAGTAGAAATCCCTCAACGTTTTGCTCAGAATCGAAACTTTGAGACTTTACTTGGCCTGCGCACTCCTTGCATGGCTCCAGTGCCCAACTTCACCTTTGGGATAAATGAGAACAAAATCTATCTCTACCTGAACCCCCTGTCAACGCACTCCTTACGGACACTTCAACTGCACTCCTTGCAGGAATTCTCTAGCTCAAATAGAGAAACAATTGAAACTCATTCCTCCTTCCTTTCAGATTCCAACCTCAACATGAAATCACATACACAACATATCAAAGCAAATGTATAACAGGAAGAAAATATTCATGATCATAACATCAATACACAGAGAGAAACACAAACCATGAATTTGAATCCAATCTTTCTATTAATCCAAATATCTGTACATGGATATTTTTCAACAACTCTCTGCTTCTCTCCTGTGTTCTTCATACACAAATGCTCACACTCTTCCATAATGTTACAAATGCACAATGAGGGTGTCTATATCCTGTTTCCCTCTTGCACTCTCAAACAGTCTAATCTAGAATTAAAATCCTATCTACCTGCATTAACTATATTAAATGTCGTCTATCTACTAAGGATGAGAGCGTATGGATCAAGGTCCCGATTACATTATACAAGTGCGCTTCAATAAATTGTTACATTTATGTTTGCGCAACAACTTCAAAGCGTTTTCAAAATTTGTGCTAGCTTGTCCAGCTGTCTTCCACTTCCGCGCTGGCTCGCTTGATGAGTTGGCAATGCTCCTACATCATACTCCTCGGCTTTGAAACTTTTCATGGGATCCTGTCCATGAGATCCTACACGGTCTTCCCATGCTTTTGTATCTCTGCTTCATTCTCCCAGTTGGCATCTTCAACTGGATGGTTCTTCCATTTGACCAGATACTCAAGGTATTACTTTCGCCTGGTCCTCTTGCCTACTCTCTTGTCCAGTATGTGCTCCATCTACGGCCTCTCTGCAACTGGCATCTGCTTTTTTGACTGGATCATTGGATGATCAATTCTAGTCTCTTCTTCTCCAACTCTATATGGATACAAATCTGAGATGTTGAATATCGGAGAAATTCCGATCCCATCGGGTAATTCAATCTCATAAGTGTTTGCCCCAAATTTTTTCAACACCTTGCAGGGTTTGATTTTCTTCATCTTCAATTTATTATATGTTCCTCTCGGGAACCTTTCCTTTCTCAAATGTGCCAAATCCAAGTCACCAACCTCAAACTAAAGTTGTATTCTATGCTGATCTTCTCGGCGCTTATACTCTTGATTTGATTCCAGCAGTCGCTCCTTCACCTGGCTGTGAAGTTCTTTCATCGCCTCTGTGAAATCTTCCGCACTAGCACTCCTAGTTGCAATCTATTCTAAATTCCTCAATTTAGAGATTCCTCTCGGATGCATGCCATAAACAATCTAAAATGGACTCTGTCTTGTGCTCCTGTTCACTGAGTCGTTATATGCAAACTCTGCCTACGGAAATATATTGTCCCAACTGTTGTGGTGCTCTGTCACCAAGCTTCTCAGCAAATCTCCCAGACTTATGTTTACCACTTCTGTCTGTCCATCCGTCTGAGGATGATAAGATAAACTAAATGACAAGTTAGTTCCCATCTTCTTCCATAAGCTCCAAAAATTCCCTATGAATTTGGTGTCTCGATCCGAAACTATACTCCTCGGAAAACCATGAAGTCGAATGACCTCTTTGAAAAACAGGTTCGCAATGTGAGTTGCGTCACTGGTTTTATGACATGGAATGAAGTGTGCCATTTTGGAAAATCTATCCACCACCACAAAGATTGAATCAACACCTCTTTATGTTCTTGGTATCCCCAATATGAAATCCATGCTAATCGCATCCCACGGCCTTTCAAGTATGGGCAATGGTTTATAAAAACCCACATTCTTCTTTCTTCCCTTCGAATGCTAGCAAATTCTGCATCTGTCCACAAATCTCTTGACCTCTGATCGCATCCCTGACCAAAAGTATGACTCGCTTAGATTTGCAAATGTTTTTTCATGACCGAAGTGTCTGGCCAATCCTCCACTGTGTTTCTCCTTCAACAGATTCTCCCTCATGGAGAAATTCAGTATACACAACTGATTGCCCTTAAATAGAAATCCTTCCTCGATCATGTACTCGACCCACTAGCTTCTTTTTCTAAGAATTGAATTCTCAGCTGCTTCATACGCTTCCTTGAAGTCTGGATCATCTACGTACATGTCTCTGAGATCCTCAAAACCCAATATTTTGACTTTGAATTCCTGCAACAGCAAGAACTTCCTGCTCAAAGCATCAGCAACTTTGTTAGCAGTACCAGAAATATGTTTAATTACAAATGTAAAATTCTGCATATATTCAACCCACTTAACATGCCTCTGGTTCAACTTTTCCTATTGAGTCACAAACGACAGTGCATGATTGTCACTGTACGAAACAAACTCTTTCGGGATCAAGTAATGCCTCCATTTTTTCAATGCCTATATGACAACATAGAACTCCTTATCATAAGTGAAGTACTTCAATTTTGCCTCATTCAGCTTCTCGCTGAAATATGCAATTGGCCTGTCTTCTTGATTCAAGACCGCTCCTATCGCAAATCCACTTGCATCGCATTTCATTTGAAATGTTTTCCAGAAATCCGGTAACACCAAAACTGGTTGTTACGTAATCTTCCTCTTCAACAAATTGAAACTCTTTTTAGCCTCTTCAGTCCAGTGAAAAGATTTGTGTCTTTTCTTCACTGTGTCCATCATTGCTGCGCTAATTCCACTGAAATTCCTAATGAACTTTTGGTAGAAACTAGCCAATCCATGAAAACTTCTCACCTCAAATATATTCCTTGGTGATGGCCAATTCTTGATCACTTCCACCTTATCTGGGTCCATCCTCAACTCATTCACTGAAATAACAAACCCCAAATAAATGAGCTCTGTCTTCATGAATGAGGATTTCTTCATGTTTATTAGTATCTTCTCCTGCTGCAATTTCTGCATCACTGTAGCCAAATGCCTCAGATGCGCCATTGTCGTTTTACTAAAAAGAAGTATGTCATCCAAATACACAATGAAAAAATTCCCGATGAACTCCTTCAGGACTTCATTCATCAACCTCATGAAGGTACTCGATGCATTTGTTAAGCCAAACGACATAACAAGCCATTCATACAACTCTTTGTTTGTCTTGAATGTTGTTTTCCATTCATCACCTTCTCTCATGCGAATTTGGTGATACCCGCTTTTCAAATCAATCTTCAAAAAATATTTGGCTCTGCTCAAGAAATCCATCAGATCATCCATCCTCGACAATGGAAATCTGTACCTGATGGTTATCTTGTTGATTTCCCTTGAATCAGTGCACATCCTCCAGCCTTTGTCTTTCTTCGGACTGAGTATTGTCGGAACATCACATGGACTCAAGCTTTCCCTGACCAAACCTTTGTCCAAGAACTCCTGGACTTGTCTTTTGACCTCTTCATTCTCTTGTGGCGTCAATATGTACGTGTCTTTGTTTGGAAAACTATCTCTTGGTATGAGATCAATGTGATGACTCACACTCCCGATCGGTGGCAACGAACGAGGTAGTTCGTCCACTATGATGTTAGCGAAATCTTCCAGCAGTTCCTGAACTTCTTCTGGTAGATCATCTACCCTTGTACTAGTCAGAACAATCCTTGGCTTCCTGACCACAATGAACTGTGGATCCTCCTTCTTTTTAACCTCATTAAGGAGTTCCTTCCCACTCATGAGGAGTACTGTGTTGCTTACTTCCAGCTTCACCTCCTTATCTTTAATTGGAAGCAACATGTGTGTCCTCCCATTCTTCTCTAGGGTGTATGTGTTCATCCTCCCATCATGAATCACATTTCTATCATATTGCCATGGTCTACCCAGCAATAGATGAAAAACATCCATAGGAATGACATCACATAATATCTTATCATTATATCCTCCTATCTTAAATTCAACTAAGCACTGTTTGGTGACATTTACCTGATGTCCTTTTTGTAGCCACAAAACTTTATATGGACTTGGATGATCAGTCATCTCCAGCCACAGCTTTTCTACCATCTCTGTAGATACAAGATTATCCATGCTACCACTGTCCACAATGACCTTGCATACCCTCTCCTTGGTCTTGCAAGAAGTCCTAAAAAGTCTGGTCCTTTGGACTGAACTTTCCACCTCCTTCTCTGGTGTCAAAAGGAATTTTCGCATCATGAGCGATCTTCCACCTTCAGCACCTTCTGCCTCAACATTTCGCCCCTGTGCTTCGGCGATGTGAGTCTCTCCACTGTCCTTCTTTTTCTCTGGACACTCGAATGACTTGTGCCCATTTTTTCCACACATGAAGCATGTGATTACTCCACCTCTTCCTCTTCCTCTACCTCTAGTACAAGGAAAAGTGTTGTTGTCAGTATAATCTCCTCTCTACTCATTATGCTGCCCTCTCTGTTCAACATATGGCCCTCTCTGTGAGGTTCCACCTCTCTCAACTTTACCTTGAGGTTTCTTCCATTCCTTTTTGGGCTTCTGGTTTCATTCCTGGGCAACTGACTTGCCTCTGGGCTGGCTCCTGCCTCGGCCCCTCTGACTCTACTTTCGGCTCAGCTTCTCCTCAACTTTCAAAGCCATTTGATAAGCATCTTCCACTGTTCGGATGGTTACCATGCTCATCTCATCCTAGATATCATATCTCAGACCATTCATATATCTGGAAACTTTCTCATCATCGCTCTCCCGATGACCTGCCCTGATGTTCAGTTTATAGAATTCTTCAGTGTATTCCTTCACTGTCATTATCTTTTGTCTCAGGTTCTGCATCCTCCTGAACAAAGAAATTTGATAGTCCCTGGGAATGAATTTTGCTTTCATCTTCGCGATCATCCTGTCCCAGCTTTTGATCTTCTGCTTTCCCTTGCAGCGTCTGTCAGCTTGTAGTTCATCCCACCACAATGCTGCATGTTCCTTCAATCTAGTGACAACATGCTTGAATTTATTGTCTTCTTCGACATATTCATAGTTGAAGTATGTGTCTAGAGCTCTAGTCCAGTCTAGAAGCTCCTCTGCATCCAAGTTGCCCTTGTAAACTGGAATGTCCATCTTTTCTCTTGCACCCATCCTTGCAATAGCTCTGGTCAAATTCTCGTTTGATGCATCTTCGACTGTAATTTCCTCTTCTCGTTCAACCTCAACTTCACTCTCGGAATCACTCAGATCCCCTGCACTGGCTGTGCGTCTTTGCGTTGTCTCCATGTCTTCGAGTCTAGATCGAAGATCACGCATTTGTCTCTCTATGGCTGGATCTGCCATCTTCCTGCCTCTTCGTCGCGGCATTTCCCTATCCTCTGGATCGGGTGACTGTCTATCTCTTCTCAGTGGCATGGTGAATTCTCCTCTTCTCTGCTACAGAAAGAAAAGAACCTTTATGTGCTTTGATACCACTTGACATGTATCAGAGTGCTTTCCTCCTCTTATGCCTCCCTCTACTTAAAATATACAAACAGAGTAGTGTATCTGATACCACTTGACGCCAACGCCCTCCCCACAACCCACAGGTTGGAAGGTCCATGCCATCTCATAGGATCTTCTCTCCATTCTTGGCCCAAAGAACTCGATGTTCTTATATTTCCCTATCAAGAAATATGCACCCATAGTAAACCTTCATTGGATCTTCCTTTCGCACTTGGAATATCGGACTTCGCGACTTCGCAATGTCAAATGTAGAGCACTCGACTCTCGAATCCGCGAGACCCAATGACCAGTCAACACTGACCTTCTCTTCCCTCTATTGCGAATTTTCCCTATCACGAATTCAACACTCACGATGTCAAGCAACTCATTTCTCCGACTCCTGATGCCCGATACGCCGAAAATCTGACGCACGCGTGAGTTGTCCCTTCAACTTCCCGTCACTTCTATCGAGATTTTGGACTTCGCGGGATCATGAATCCTGATGTCAATGTTTCGGCACTACTCGTTGCGAAACCCCGATAACGCGTGCCACCTATCCTCCACTTGTCGACTCCACTATGGCCCACACTATATTTTAACTTTTGGGATATCGCGTATCACGATTTCGCAATTCCCATTGCAATGCTTTGGAGTTTCAATCCACGAAACCCTGATACATGATATACGTGTAGATCCAACGGTCATGGCCGGCTTGGATCAATGACTCTCTCCCTCCTGAGCTTTATCCTCTCCAGAACACATCACGGTATCCCCCTGCACCACTGCGAGATCCAACGGCTCATGGATATTTGCGGTTTCTCCTCAGGGAACTCCGTCCATCCGTTACTCCTGATGAAATCTACGAAATGACTATATGTTCTTCTGTGGAAATTACTCACCTGCACAAATTCTTGTGACACTTCTTATGATCTTTCAATCACAGCTTCCATGCACTGTTCTTCAGCAGAATTTGAAGGCCTATGCTTCCTAAGCTTTATTACAACTCCGAGCCTTAGAAAAAGACTCCTTGCACGCACTCCTTGCGGAAACCGTCAAACACTCTCAAGTGCTTGAATACTTCGACTCTACGCACTCCTGCAGCAGCAGTCCCTCAACATTTTGCTCAGAATCGCAACTCTGAGACTTTACTTGTCCTGCACACTCCTTGCGCGGCTCTTGTGCCCAACTGCACCTTTGGGATAAATGAGAACAAAAGCTATCTCTACCTGAACCCCCTATCAACGCACTCCTTGCAGACACTTCAACTGCACTCCTTGCAGGAATTCTCTGGCTCAAATAGAGAAACAACTGAAATTCATTCCTCCTTCCTTTCAGATTCCAACCTCAACATGAAATCACATACACAACATATCAAAGCAAATGTATAACAGGAAGCAAATATTCATGAGCATAACATCAATACACAGAGAACAACACAAACCATGAATTTGAATCCAAGCTTTCTATTAATCCAAATATCTGTACATGGATGTTTTTCAACAGCTCTCTGCTTCTCTCCTGTGTTCTTCATACACAAATGCTCACACTCTTCCATAATGTTACAAATGCACAATGAGGGTGTCTATATCTCGTTTCTCTCTTGCGCTCTCAAACAGTCTAATCTAGAATTAAAATCCTATCTACCTGCATTAACTATATTAAATGTCGTCTATCTACTAAGGACGAGAGCGTATGGCTCAAGGCCCCGATTACATTATACAAGTGTGCTTCAATAAATTGTTACATTTATGTTCCCGAAACAACTTCAAGGCGTTTTCAAAATTTGTGTTGGCTTGTCCAGCTGTCTTCCGCTTTCGCACTGGCTCGCTTGATGAGGTGGAAATGCTCCTGCATCAGTTGTGTATAGGTGTAGCCACTATGGATGCATCAGATGGAAAATTTGGTGGGGGTGGGTCACATACAAGGGCATCCATTATGGATGGATGTGATAGAAAAGGTGGGGGTGGCATACGAGTGCAACCATTGTGGATGTATGGCATGAGAAATATGATCGGGGTGGGTAGGGATAAACCCCAATGGGTGGTAAAAGGGATGGTAAAACCCTTAGGTATGAATGAGTTATCCCAAGTGTCAAGGCAAGGTGGCTAAGGACTAGACTAGCCCTGTAGCTGGGGGAAATGTTGGTGGTGGTGGGGAATGAAAGGGTGGTGGTACAAGTGACCTAGCAATTGATGAAGCAACCCACATACATATTTATAATATTTTTATTTGTACAAAAATGTAAAATTCAACAAAAACAATATAACAAATTTCACATTTAAACAAGATTTAAATCAACACATGAAAAATGTGAAGGGGGTGACTTGTCCATCCCAGGTGGACATGGTTCATCACCCTATGGTACCACAACCTATAGAAACACAATACATCAAATGTGCAGGCTACCTCTATTGTTGCATCAATGGTGGAACTTGACACTGATGCATTTACCAACATGGGGGGTATGCTATTAGAGCACAAAAAATACAAACATCATATAATAAGATATGGAAAAAAATACACAAAAAAACTATGTATATATATATATATATATATATATAATCAATGAACATAGAGATGGTCAAGATACTAACCTCCTCCATGAAACTCTCCTATCTACTAGCTTCCATCATCCCATAAAAAACATACCTGTAACTGAGAATCTATGAGGGTCACTGCATGAACATCTAATATTTACATGCACCCTCTCCTAACTTCACTCTACTCTAGGCCTTGAAAGTCTATCACCTCTCTAAACATCATATGAAGGTTCCACCTACTAATATAATGCCACAAAATTACTGTGACAGACCAGGCTATGAGTCAAAGTTGATAATGATAATTTTGTTTGGGTGATTCCTTTTGCGATGGGATGATGTTGAGTAGGGGGTTTGGACCTTATCCTAATAGGACAATGACCTAGCACTAGGTCATGCCCAACCTTTTCTCTGTCCTGTGCAGACTCACGACCCACCTTCTAGAATTCACCAATGTCAAAGTAGTTGACATGGTGACTCAAAATAAACTATGCCCATAACTTCCTAAGGACATATAGAATCAATTTATCCCTATTATTGTGGGGAGGTTTTTTAAACACCATAAACCACTTATCCATCCAACTATCCTTAAATTTTTGGTGGATGCACCAATCCATACAAATTTGTCTCTTTGTGACTAGTGGTTATAGTCTGGTTCTAAGGTCAATGAGAAGTGACATCAATTCTTGTTTTGTAATGTTCAAGTCTCTCATTTGGTTTTTGTCTATGTTATTTGTCGGAGCTGCCTTTTTCATTTGGTTCAAATCTTTTTTAAAAGTCAAATGTTGGTTCTTAATTTCTTTTTCGCTTCGTGACATTCACCTACTGAAAATATCAGTAGTCTTGACATACCAAATAGGGGAGGATGTGATGTTTCATGAGTTACCACTTTTTATCATTGAACGAAGGTTGTTTCTTTTTGTACCTCGGAATATCTCTCTTTGGGAGTTACAAGTCACAAGGTTTACAAACCTCGATGTGTGAGGTTGCGAAAATTTTTAAAAAGCTTACCTCAGGTGAAAGCTAAGAGTAAGGCCGTGTAAACCCCAGTCAAGTGTTTTCAGGATTTCGCGTCTCGGCGTTCACTCTCTCCTAAAACATTATCGTTAAAACTCCAAAAGACGAAGCCAAGAAACTTTTTGCCTAAGTAACCCAGGTTAGAGTCAGGGTTGTTAGTTTTGACCATGATTTAAATTTCTCAGGATTTCGCGACTTGGCATACATTCCTCCCAGAAACTATACCTTCGAGGTCCCGAGTCCCGAAGTCACGATATCAATTAAAACACTTGATCCTAGTTACGTCCTTGCTTAACTAAATCTAATCATCGTCGTATTAATCTTGTCTATGTTATTCATGTAATATTCAAACATCATAGCCATGTAATAAAAAATATTGGTTTATTTCCCTTGGGCAGGGATGATTTTAAGGATGGAAATTTATTTTTAAATGTAGAAAGCTTGACGAATATTACAATCCTTCATATGCCAACTATAAAATGTTTGGCGATATTTTTGTAAAAGTATTCAAATTTTTGAGGATTTTACATAGTTTGTATAAAATGTTGGCGATTTTTAAGGTAAAATAATTTTATCCTATAGAATTTGGGCGAATAATTTTTAGAATAACGAATATTTTTTGGGGAAAAACCATGGAAAATTAGCCCGTGAGAAAAGTTTAGCCCCTAAAATCATCCTTTCCCTCGGGCACTTACAATGAACTATACAATGGTTTCCAAGGAAGTAGCTAATGAAAATAAGGTGGGATTCTATTGTTGAATCAATGGTGGAACTCGACACTGATGCATTTACTGGCATGGAGGGTATGTTATTAGAGCACAAAAAATACAAACATCATATAATAAGATATGAAAAAAAATATAAAAAAAAACTATGTATATATATATAATCAATGAAGAACATAGAGATGGTCAAGATACTAACTTCCTCCATGAAACTCTCCTATCTACTAGCTTCCATCATCCCATAAAAAATATACCTGTAACTTGAGAATCTATGAGGGACACTGCATGAGCATATAATATTTACATGTGCCCTCTCTCGACTACACTCTACTCCAGGCCTTGAAGGTCTATCAACTCTTTGAACATCATATGAAGGTTCCACCTGCCGAGATAATGCCACAAAATTACTGTGACAGACCAGGCTATGAGTCAAAGTTGATAATGATAATTTTGTTTGGGTGATTCCTTTCACGATGGGAGGATGTTGAGTAGGGGGTTTAGACCTTCTCTTAATAGGACGATGACCTAGCACTAGGTCATGCCTAACCTTTTCTCTATCCTATGCAGACTCATGACCCACCTTCTAGAATTCACCAATGTCAAAGTAGTTGACATGGTGACTCAAAATAAACTATGCCCATAGCTTCCTAAGAAAATATAGAATCACTTGATCCTATTATTGTGGAGAGGTTTTTTAAACACAATAAATCACTTATCCATCCAACTATCCTTAAATTTTTGGTGGATGCACCAATCCATACAAATTTGTCTATTTGTGACTGGTGGTTATAGTTTGGTTCTAAGATCAATGAAAAGTGACATCAATTCTTGTTTTGTAATGTTCAAGTCTCTTGTTTGGTTTTTGTCTATGTTATTTGTTGGAGCCGCCTTTTTCATTTGGTTCAAACCTTTTTTAAAAGTCAAATGTTGGTTCTTAGGTTCTTTTTTTCTTCATGACATTCACCTACTGAAAATCTCAGTAGTCTTGACATACAAAATAGCAGAGGATGTGATGTTTCATGAGTTACCACTTTTTATTGTTAAACACAGGTTGTTTCTTTTTGTACATCGGAATATCGCTCTTCGGGAGTTACAAGTCACAAGGTTTACAAACCCCGATGTGCGAGGTCGCGAAAAGTTTTAAAAATCTTACCTCAGGTGAAAGCTAAGCCATGTAAACCTCAGTCAAGTGCTGTCGGGATTTCGCGTCTCGGCGTTCACTCTCTCCTAAAACACTACCGCTAAAACTCCGAAAGACGAAGCCACATAAATTTTTACCTAAGTAACCCAGGTTAGAGTCAGGTGGGCTCTCTAGTACTATGCAAGTCTTGGACAATAAATCTAAGACAACTCAATGCTTCATCAATTTCCATGTTTACATTTGTTGGTTGTGGGTTAGAGTTTGGTGTGCATTCATGTGGTTGTATAGAATTTTGGTTTTCTCTAGATTCCATGTTAATTATTGTGCTACAATTTAATAATGAAATTTATATAAATTAGGTTCATTTTTTAAATTAACTTGGAAAATTACAAAAAAACATAAAATTAAATACTTTAGAAAATTAAAAAGAAACATGAAATTGCATATGAATAAATACCTAGAATACCTTAGAGACGACATCAGGATTGTGTGGACACATCGTTGGAAAATCCCAAGGTTTCAATTCATTCAAAAACTTTTCAAATGCACGACACATTCGATCGAATGGGTAAAACCATGGCCACATGCCCTTTTAATCGAGCCCAAAAGAAACGAGTGCACACTCAGAAAGAGCGTGCACATTCCTGACATTAATAACGCGTTTTCATTCTTAATAACTCATACACATTATTAAGAATACCAAGTTATCAAGAAATTGAAATTATTTCTTATATATATTTTTTATTAAAATCTGATTTTATATATTAATATGTATATATTAAATTAATGTAATATTAAACTATTACATTAATTAAATGTATTCATATATTAATGTTGTTTATCAAGGCTTTAAGGCGAATAAATGGTGTCGATCAGTTGGATATTATTGGAGAGTATAAATATGGATAATTGCAAAGTAGAAATATGGATAACTGCTCGACCCGTAATGACCTTGGAATCTTGATTCGAGCTCCAAGGAAGTAGCTAATGAAAATCAGGTGGGCTTCTATTGTTGCATCAATGGTGGAACTTGACACTGATGCATTTATCGACATGGAGGGTATGCTATTAGCGCACAACAAATACAAACATCATATAATAAGATATGGAAAAAAATACAGAAAAAGACTATATATATATATATATATATATATATATAATCAATTAACATAGAGATGGTCAAGATACTAACTTCCTCCATGAAACTCTCCTATCTACTAGCTTCCATCATCCCATAAAAAACATACCTGTAACTT
>JZKD02S1809466.1:271880-318549 GCA_000966675.3 Picea glauca | reverse complement strand
ATATAAAGAAGAAGAGGTTTTTACCCTTTATGGGTTTCCTCAGGAAATATCTGTCTCTGTATATTTCATATGTGTGAATGATGTTGAATGTTCTATTGCTTATTTCCCTGCATTACTATGATTTTCATTCAGTGCTCTACAAAGCATTTTAAAATAAGCATAATTGTTTAAGATCGGTAACAATTGATTCACCCCCCCCTCCCCCTCTCAGTTGTCCAACAATTGGTATCAAAGTTGGCCCCTTTTATCTAAGGGTATATCCTAGAGATTAAACATGTCAATCCATGAAGGAAATTCAACCAATAAGGCCCCTCTGTTCAATGGAACAAACTTTACCTTCTGGAAAGTTAGAATGAGAACCTACATAATGGCTTTAGGTGCAGGTGTCTGGGATGTGGTAGATACTGGTTATGTAAAGCCAGTTGTACTAGCTAATAAGGATGACAAGCTATAATTTAGCTTCAACGCTAAGGCTATGAATGCTATCTTGAGTGGGATTGCAGAAGAAGAATTCGTAAAAGTTATGCACCTAGGAACTGCCAAAGAGATGTGGGACAAACTCATTAGTAGTTATGAAGGTAATGAGAAGGTAAAGGACATCAAGATTCAAACCTACTGAGTACAATTTGAACAGCTGAAGATGAAAGAAGATGAAACTATTGGAAAATGCTTTCTAAGAGTTGAAGAACTGGTAAATGCAATGAAATCACTTGGTGAAAAAATTGAGGAACCTTCTTTAGTTCAAAAAATGTTGAGATCTCTACGAGATAGGTTCAACCCAAAGGTCTCTACTATAGAAGAACTTAATAATCTAAAAACCTTGGATTTTTATCAACTTCTAAGAACATTGACTACATATGAAATGAGAATAGTTAAAGATAAACCCACCTCCAGAGAAGCATCATTTAAGGCAGACAGGAATGAGGATTCTGAGCCTGATGAAATTGAATCAAACTTTGTGAAGAGACTGAAGAAGGGATCAGGCAAATACAAAGGTAAACTTCCTTTCAAATGTTTCAACTGTGGTAAGATAGGTCACTTTGCAAATAAATGTCCTCACAAAAGAAAGTATCAGACATGTGATGATGAGGAGAAGCACAGACACAAAAATTTATTTAAAGAGAATAATTTTAAGAAGAAAAGTCTTTGTGTAAACAATGATGATGATCCTTCAGATGATGAAGACAATGACTCCTCTATTGAAGATAAACTAAATGACTTCATACTTATGGCCAAAGAGGATTATGATAATAAAATCACAGGCAGTGATGATAATGATGAAGAATATATGGTTGATATGGAAGGAGAACTGATCAGTGTACTAAAAGAGATTGACAGACTCAGAATTAAGAACAAAAAGCAAAAACAATTGCTGATACAGTTCGAGAAAGACAGTAAACAACCTGATGAAGACTTTTCCCTGCTAAAAGTGGAATTAGAAGAGGAAAAGAAAATCGAGGACATTTTGAAACAACAATTATCAGAAAAGAAGGTAAGCTGTAAAGCTCTGGAAGAAGAAGTAGTGAAAACTAGGAAAGAGTTGGAGAAGTTTCAAGCCTTGTATCACCAAAATATGCCAAGTATTAAAGCCTCAAAAGGATTAACCTCCATTCTAAATCAACAAAGAAACCCAAAGTTGAAAGATGGATTGGTCTATGAAGAAGGATCAAGTAGTGATCACCCAAGTAATACAAAACCTATCAAGTTTATAAATTCCTCAAACATTGACAACAGTCACCTTGCAGAAACAAAGAAAGAAAATCAGCCACCAAGAAGGAATGAAAGAAAAAGTACCAGAACCAAATTTGTAGATCAGAGATATTATCGGTATGTAAGAAATTGACCTCCTCAAAGAAGACAAACTTTTTCCAAGGACCAACGTTTTTTTCATGGATATTGTTTCTTTTGTTCTAACTTTGGTCATAATGCTGTAAATTGTTCTTTAAAATTAAATTATGAGCAATCAAGACATTCAAGGTATAGATATCTACCACAACAAAGAATGAGACAACCAAGTAACAAACCACCACAGACTACAAATCACTTGATGGATGGGAAAATAACACAGGTTAAGCATAACAATCATTATGATCCTTTATTCGACAAACCAGAATGTTACATCTATCATAACTATGGACATAAATTTGTTGACTGTCGCTTAAGGAACTATGAGACAGATTTGAATTCCCCTGCTAAAAATGTCAAGGTTTGGAAGAAGAAAGAAAGTGACAAGTGTGGATTAGTGTTGTCAGCTCAAAGACAAACGAACCCTTGGTATATAGACAGTGGATTCTCCAAACATATGATGGGAGACAAAGGTAAGTTTCTATCTCTAAGTGAAAGAAAATCAGCAAATGTAACCTTTGGAAATGATGCTCCAGGTAAAATAAAGGGTAAAGGGATGGTGAGTTTAAGTAATGGAAAAGGAAAATCCCAAGATGTTTTGCTTGTAGATGAGCTGAAACATAATCTACTCAGTGTAATTCAAATGTGTGACAGAGGATGTGAAGTGGTGTTCACGTCTAAGGACTGTAAGATAAAGTCTGTAAACTCAAGACAAGTGGTGGCCAAAGGCATAATGATAGAAAATAATGTATATGTGCTGAAAGAAGATAGAGAAGAGTGTCATCTAAGCAAACATGATGAAAGCTAGTTATGGCATAGGAGACTTGGACACCTAAACTTTGACCACCTAATTAAGATCAAAAATCTTGAGGCAGTAAAAGATCTTCCGAGAATATCAAAGCCCCAAGATTCTATGTGTAAACCCTACCAAGTAGGAAAGATAACCAAGACACAGTTTAATTCCAAGAGCTCTACTTCAACAGAGAAACCACTCCAACTAGTTCATATGGATTTATGTGGTCCATCAAGACAGGAAGGCATAGGGAAAGAAAACTACTTTATGCTGATTATTGATGATTACTCCAGAATTACTTGGGTTGACTTTCTCAAGGAAAAAACTGAAGCATTTGAGAAGTTTAAAAAATTTAAGGCTTTAACTGAGAATCAAACAAGAAAGAGGTTAAAGGCAGTAATATCAAAGAAAGGAGGAGAATTTATGTCAAATGATTTCAAGGAATTCTGTGATAAGCATGGGATCAAGAGAGAATACACAATCCCAAGAACTCCACAACAAAATGGAGTAGTTGAGAGGAAAAATAGAATAGTGTAGAAAATGGCCAGGTCAATGATGAATGAGAAGAACATTGGTCAAACCTACTGGGTAGAATAAATACACACAAGAGTCCATGTTCTTAACAAATCCCACCTCAGACCACAAAGTGACAAGACACCTTATGAACTGTGGTATGGGAGACCTGCTTCAATCAAATACTTCAAAGTCTTTGGGAGTAAATGTTGCATAAAGAATAATGATGAGAACCTTGGAAAATATGATGACAGGGATGATGAAGGTATCTTCTTAGGGTATGATACAAACATTAAAGGATACAGATGCCATAATAAGAGGCTACATAAAATGGTTGACTGTATTGACGTAAAAGTTGATGAAGGAATCCCAGCAAGAGAGGTGTACAATAATGAGTCTTCTACAGAGGACACAACTGAAGCTGAAGATGAACAGGTCCAAGAATCAGAAAATGAAGACTCTGAATCAGATGAAGACACGGACACTCAGATAGACTCAAATTAGTAGACAACTTCAAATTCCTCCTTCAGAATCACTCAAAATAATCATCCTACAAGTCAGATAATTGGTGAAAAAGACAAAGGTGTACAAACTAGGAGAAAGATAATAAAAAAAAATGAACAATCACTTATAGCTTTCATATCCATGCTGGAACCCAAGAATTTTAATGAATATAGAAAAGATGACCATTGGGTTAAAGAAATGAATGATGAACTTGTTCAGATTGAGAAAAACAATACGTGGGAGATGGTTCATAGACCTGAAGGTAAAAATATCATTGGTTCCAAATGGATCTTTAAAAATAAGTTGAATGAGTAGGGAAAAGTTGTCAGGAACAAAGCAATATTGGTCTATAAAGGCTATTCTCAAATAGAAGGACTGGATTTTGATGAAACATTTTTGCCCATAGCTAGATTAGAAGCTATCAAAATATTTCTTGCATATGCTTGTCATAAAAGGTTTAAAGTCTATCAAATGGATGTCAAGTCATCTTTTCTAAATGGAGATTTAAATGAAGAAGTCTATATGGAACAACCAGAGGGTTTCAAACTGTCTGATAACCCTGACTTAGTATGCAAGCTGAAGAAAGATTTATATGGATTAAAACAAGCCCCTCGTGCCTGGTATCACAGACTGGATACGTATCTCAAAGAAAAAGGGTTCAAGAGAGGAACAATTGACAACAATATATATATCAAAATAGAGGATAATGCTTTTCTCATTGTGTTGGTCTATGTAGATGACATCATCTTAAAATGTAATAAGGATTCATTGGTACAATGGTTTGCTTCTGCCATGGAGTTTGATTTTGAAATGTCTATGATAGGTGAACTGTCATTTTTTCTTGGTCTGCAAATTACTTAGAGGTCTGAAGGGATGTTCATTTCTCAAGAAAAATATCTAAGATAAATGTTGAAAAGGTTTCAAATGGAAGATTCTAAAACTATAGGCACACCTATGGTTACTGGATGCAAATTAAGCAAGGATGATGACTCACCTGATGTTGATCAAAGTTCATATAGGTCAATGATAGGTAGCCTGATGTACATCACAACATCTCGCCCAGACATAATGCATGTTGTTGGAATGGTAGGATACAAAAGAAATTATTTAATTAATAAAGTTAATGGAGAAATTACTAAGTGGACAAGTGGTTAGAAGTTGGTTAACCCTAAAATAAGGAAAGTGGGTTAAGATGGTTAAAAGGTAACCACTTGAGTAAGCTACATGAAAGTATAAATAAGAGGCAAGACTCTCTCATTTTAATCACACTTGAATATCTATTTTGTGAAAGGTTATTTAGGAAGGTATTATTGATAGAGAAAAATTGCAGTAGAAAAAGTGCGGCAGAAAAAGTGCGACAGAAAAATCGTGGTAGAAAATGGGCAGCAGTAAAATTGGAGCATAAAAAATGCGAAAGAAAAATCACGGCAGAAAAATTACGGTAGAAAAATCGCAGCAAAAAAAGTAAGACAGAAAAATCGTGGAAAAAAAAGTGTGGCAGAAAAATCGTGGCAACAACATTGTTGGGTTCTATTTATGAGGGATATGGCACATCTTGTTTGAGGTATGTTTTGTGAGCTAGGGTTTATCTCTTGAGATGGTATTGGATGTTCAATATTGCTACATATATGAGATTTGTTGAGGGATATAGTTGGTATTTTCCATATGGGTATTGGTCTTTTGGTTGTGATCTGTTTATGAATTTGTTGGTTTAGCTTGAGGCTACATAATAGTGAGGTTATGGTACGTGGTTTGATGTAAGGGTTTATGGTATTTGGTTTATGGATAGAGTGATGAATTTTTAGATAAATTTTGATGGTTATATTTTTGTATGTCTTTGGTATATCATTGAGATACATGTTGGGTACATGGTTGAGACAAGTAGTTGATGAGTTGGCACATATATGAGGTGTATAGTTGATGAATTGGCACATACATGAGGTGTATATTTGATGATGTTGGTACATCTTGATGAGTCAAGGTTGATGCATGGTTGATGCATGGTACATATCAGTTCAAGTTATTGGTATAGATTGTTTGGTGCAGGTTGATTTGTACAGGTTATTACAGGTTATTGGTACAAGTTGACAGTGATAGGCTGACAGTGGAAATAGTTGATTAAGTGGCAGTGACAAGTTTTCTACATTTGGAATTTATATTTCAGGGCGTTTGGACAGGGCAAGGATAGGTGGTTGTAGTCGGAGAACTTAGGGGTTGTAGCCATAGAAATGGGGAGTTGGAGCTTCCCTCAGGTTGTAGCTTGAGAAACTATGGAGTTGGATCCTCCTTCTAGTTGCAGCTAGAAAACAAAGGAAGTTGGTGCTTCCAATGACTATAATTCTTCAAGAAATATAAGAAAAATCATTCTGTGGTTTTCTCTTGCTTTGGGTTTCCACGTAAAAACACTGGTGTACTTTGTATATGTGTGATTTCTCATTTGTTCATTCTTTATTTACTCTGTAAATATTGTATGATAATGCTACCTTGATATAACACTTACATTTTTGGTAAAAAGAGATTAAATTTCTCTATTACAGATTTACCCCCCCCCTCTCAGTAATCCAACATGTGAGGTTAAGAAGATCACCAAAGATAAGATCTTTGGTAAAATACCAGAAACCACTATCGTTGTCTTAGATTTTAGAGAGCCAGAATATGTCATGATCATCAATACTAGGAACAAATCCTATGTTCCCAAAGGGAAATATGATCCTCCCCACAGTTCTTGTAGCTCGAGCTCATCCTCACCAGCCGCTACTATTTAGGTTCCTAAGGTTCTTGACAATCAAGGAACTACTCCCGCTCTCCCCTCTTCCAAATACAATATCCTAAATCAGTTGGCCAACATCAAAGAAGATGCAACCCTTCTGAACATGGTTGTCATCCTCGAACAACAACGACATCTAAAACAATTAATGGAAGGAAAAGATTCCATTGTAGCCAACCTCTCAAAAGAGGTAAATGAAGAGGATTCATCTATAAATAAAGTAGGCATACATAACTTTAGATACCTTGTAAACAATATCCTTTTTTATATTTATGTAAAAATTATGGATAAGATCGCCCATTGTTTCCTCATTGATGGTGGTTCGGGCCCAAGTGTAATGTCGAAGATTATTATGGAAGAGCTAGGCTTGTATTCTAAAAATGAAAACTCCAGAAGCATGCTCTCTTATAATAGTCTGCAACAAACGACCATAGGTGAGATTAAAGACATGACCTTAGTTTTGTGCGCACACCCTGAAATAAGGACAACCCTTAGTATTCAGGTAATTGATATGCTAGTAAGAAATTACTCGATCATATTAGGAAGAGATTGGTAAGATTTGATGGGTGGATACCTCTCACTCAAAGAGACACACTTATTTTTTCCTCGAAATGGTAAAAAAATCATAGTCCTTAGAGAGGGAATGATTTCACCTTACATAGAGAGTGTCCCACAACCTAATGTGAAATATATCGAAGAAGACCTAGGGGTGTATTCCATCTTTGCCGAGGAGGATAACATTCCCTTGGAAAAAATTGATTTAGATGACGATATGTGGCACATGCGCTTTGATGGTTCATGCTCTAGTGAAGGTAACGAAGATGGAATTATTGTGTACTCTCCTGTGGGGAAAATTCATAACGTTTCTTACAGGTTGGAGTTTTCTTGCACAATCAATGTCACTGAATTCAAAGCTTTATTATTAGGCATTGAAAATGCCTATAATCTAGGTTGTGGTCACCTTACAGGTTTTGGAGAATCCGAGCTTGTTGTGAACCTTGTACGTAATATATACTCTCCTAGCAACAATTTTATGAAATGATACACTCAAAATGTTTGGGCACTTATCTCAAACCTATTATCTTTCAACATTAATCATGTTAATAGGGAATTGAACTCAATGTTTGATCGGTTAGTTGTTTTTGCAGCCTCTCATAATTAGAAACTTATGCCACACAGACCTGATTGTACTTTTAGATCTCTATATTGTCCACATATCCCTGACAATATAGAATCCAGGAAGGTCTTACCTAGCGATGAGAGCATATGTTCTTTCCTTCAAAATGAACCTTATAAGCCCAAGGAAATTATATCCATAGAAGACAATAAGATTCCTAAGGGCTTAACTCCTCTAGAGAGTTCATTTTCATTGAGCGATGTAGGAAATAAAGAGAAACATAAATAAGAGGAGTCGAAAAGGAAGGTGGGTGAAACAATATCCTTGAACATTGGGACACCCAAGTCTCCAAAGAATGTTAAAATAGGTGCCCGATGTTCTGATGAAGATAAAATGAAGTTTGTCAAGCTACTTGGCTAATTTCAAGATGTTTTTGCTTGGTCTTATGAGGATCTTCGTTGTTTTGATCCTTCTCTTATACAACATGCCATTCCCATAAAGGAAGGCATAAAACCAGTTAGGTAAAAGAAAATACCTATCAACCCTACACTGGAAGAAACTATTTGAAAGGATTTGGAAAAACTCTTGAAAGTTGGGATCATCTTTCCAGTCAAATATTCTGAATGGGTTTCCAATTTGGTTCTTGTTCGAAAAGAAATCTGCCATATTAGATTATGCGTTGAATTTTTTGCATTAAATCAGGCTAGTATAAAATAACACTTTCCTCTCCCTAACATAGAAATGATTTTGCAGTAAGTTGCAGGGTCGCAGATGATGCCCTTACTTGACAGTTTTTCCGGTTACAATCAAATCAAGGTAAAAGGGGAAGATAAATACAAAACCACCTTTATTACTCATTTGTCTACCTTGAATTATGAACGTATTCCTTCTAGATTATTTGATGCGAGTACCACTTTTAAAATACCTATGCAAATAACTTTTGACGATTTGAGCAACAAGATTATTCATATCTATCTTGATGATCTAAACGTGTACTTTAAAGGGTTGTCAATTGTCTCGAAGTTTCAAGAATTATGGTTGGGTCCTTTCAATATCGTTTTTTTCCTGGGCACAAACTCTTACATTTTAAAATATTTACAAGGCGATTGTTTTCCTACATCACTAACGGTTCTCACTTAAAACATTACGTGGAACCTACTTGAAAGTTTTAACACTGTTTCGATTTTTTGTATATTAGTAGTCTAGTTTTGTTTTCATTTTCACCACTACTTTCATTTATTCTCTTTAAAATATGATTTTACAATAGTTTAAATTCTTCTTTCCTTTTAATAGCTTTCCTATTTCTTTTGCAATTCTGCCATTTTATTTTTGTTGTTTTAAAATTTTGCAGTTCCATTTTTGTCATGACTTTTATTACTTCTCATATTTTAGTTTAGTTTGGTCAAGAATAAGATGTTAGATCAGTTCTACCACAATGACACTCCTACAAGGTATTTTTAGTCAATAACGATCAATCTTACACAATTGTTACGACGTTCCCCCTAAAAGCATAATTGAATTTGTTATCTTCTTTCAATGTTGTCTTATAAAGAAATTGGTTACCTTCCGCTTCTACTTTCCATTTCTTCATCCATTTGAGAGTTAAAAGAGAAAATCCATAATTTTTTTCTCCTTGAAGTCAATAGAAAATTTTGATTGAATGATTATGCATACAGGGACAAACCCCCTCATTCTTAACATTTTTCATGAGTTATTCCCAAATTCCCGATCATTTTTCCATTAAATTCGCTCACTTTCCCTTGTTGCATAATAATTCTGGTTATACCTTCTTGATCCATTATTCTTAGTCTATGAGACCATACATTCCGATTTCTTACTCTGTTGGAAACAATTTTCCCTGTGGATTAGTTAGTTTGTTAAATATTAAAATCGCAACGAGGAATCTCGCCCGCAAAGTATTACTAAAGACTATTATTTAAACTATGCTAATGATATATGATACTAGTAGGTGGGACCCCCTTGTAGACTGAAGGCTCAGAGATAGTCTTATCACACATTTTATTCTACTATTTTGATTTTTCTTACAAGTTTCTATATGGTTGATGATGCATTCTTGGTTTTGTTGCGACATAATGGAAGATGGATAATGCATTTTATGTGATGATTCCATTATTCTAAGATCTAAATTCCATGTTATGAGTGGCATATATTTACTTTTGTTACATTTGATATTGTCTCCATGATTCATTACCTGTTACACCTGCACAGACACACGTTAGTAACAACATGAAACAAAAGCAATGGAAAGAAACTTATGGGAAAAATTCAAGGAAAGGAACTATACTATATTATGTGAAAATGAATTAAAAGGAAGTTAGTATTAATCATACCTAGAAATGTCAGTGGATATACGAATTATATGGAGTTATATTGGGCACATTTGATATATGGTATGGTATGGTTTTTGGAAATGGTTAATATGAATTGGGGTGGCACAATGTGCAAGAAATATTTTGCAAGTTTCAATGCATGGAACTAATAGCATGGGATTAATGGTGTGGTTTTGGCTGGCTCTCCTATACTACGAAATTGAATGGGGTGGAATATGGAAGCGACGTGGAGTAAATGAACGTCACTCCATAATTCTCCCACTGGGTCCTCACCCTACCATGGTTATTTTTCATTTGGTTTTGTTGTGGTTAAGCTCTGAGATTCAAGCCTCGAAGAAACTGCTCTACCAGCTCACCCTTTTTAAAGACATTGGTTACAGGTATGGTTCTTTTCACCCATCCATGAATTCTCTCTGTGTATGAAATGAATGATGGCTCGGTAATGTGTTGGTTTCTGTTTTCTTGAGGTTGGAAATTGTGTATACGTGTGGGTATTTTCTCTAGAATGACTGTGTGGTTATTCGTTTAGAAATGGAAAAAATGATTTGTTGAAGTTGTGATTTCATTGGTTTTTCTGTGTGGTGGAAACTGTGATGGCTCTTTGTTGTTTTTGGTAGTTATGGGTATTTTGTTGGAGGGTTTCTCTCTGTTTAGCCTTGTTGGCCACCTCCTCACAATTATGGTAACCATATCTAGTTGTATTCGGGTGCTATGGGGTTGATGTGTATGTTTCTAACTATATTTTGGTCATAGTCTATCTTCCAGAGCCTGGTCGTGGGTTTATTTTTGTGGTATTGGCATCAACACAGTTGGTTATGGGGTGGCCATTATGCCAAGAAGTATGACTTATGGTTGCTGGTAATACCCAGGGTCTACATTTTCATGGGCATTGTTAGAAATTGGTTCGGCTCTTCAAAAAAGCACTAGGGTTATTCCTTTGTGCGTTCTTGGTATTTTTTACTATCCATTGAGAAAATTTTTCTCCTATGCATCATTGTGTACCCTACCCGGTGTTGAAATGTCATACTATTACACAAGATCACAAATCCTATGGTTCCACCGTGCTTGTTTCGAAGGTTTTCTACCAACTATTGATATGATCGACCTCCAATCTCTCTATGTTTTGGTGACCGAGGGAACTCTTGATTATTTATATGTTCATAGTCACAAAGCCCAATTTTTATAACCCAAACCAGTCACACTCTTGTCAGGTATCTTGTTGATTGTCATAAATTGGTTATGTGGCTATGATAGTCGCTTTGAGTATTGTCTCGTCTCTATTGATCGGGTTGTTGGAAAGTTGTAATTGGGGATGAGAATTGGTGTACAGTCGAGGGACTACCTCCTTTTGTTGTGATAGCTGCATCGATAGCCCATCTCATTTTTTTTATTATTAAATTGGTTGATTGGGAGTAAATGGTAATATACAGTAAGAGGGTTACCTCTTTTCGTTATGCGTTGGTCATTGTGTCCCTACAACGTGGTGTAAATTGTAGTTTGTGGATGTTGTGTGCTTGATTAGTCCCGATCGTGATCATTGGAAGTTAGGAAATTTGATGAATGTGAATTGGTTTTTTACTGTGTATGTATTATGGAGACATCATGCATTGTTTTGTTTTATTGCACCATCAGAAATAAAGAACGGGTTTTGTAGTATGGTTTCATTGCAAGTTTATTTGTTAATATTGTCAAAAGAATGAAATTGGGCAAATTTTTAAAAAAGGCATGTTCAACTCGGGAAAGACATGTGTCTATGTTTGATTTGGGAAATTATGAATTATGGGTAGTGGTTGATATTATATAGAAATATATGTTGGATAGAGATGAAGAAATGTGATTGTGTGTTCCTTTTGATTTTGTTTAAATGAAATGAAAAGAAATTAAATAAACAAGTATTCTCTTAACAAGACTGTTGAAAAACATAGTGATTCTGAGTATGATTTGTGTTGGATTTACTTCACAAACACCTAGGATTTCTTTTTCCTAATGTTTTTTCTTGTTTATTAGTCATAATTAGTCATCATCCAATCTCCTATATTTTAGGGGAGAATATTCCACCTGGAGAATATTCTCTTTCAGTTGACACTTCAGTTTGACTAGTTGAGTTGAGTTTAGATGCTACATTGTCTTTGTCACCATGAAAAATTGGGATCATCACCATGATAATTCGACCCTGCCTTGGTATCATCACAAAACTACCGCATTACCCTTGATTCCCTGAATTAACTCCTCACTACTCTTTTTTCATTTAGTTAACTGAAGAGTAGTTGTCTAGTTAACTCAACTAGGTGGAAGTTCACTCCCGTAACTTCCTAAGAGACTAAACTAGGTGGCAGTTACCTCCCATAAATGTTGGTGTATTTCCATATCACTCTAGACCACCAATATGGTTCATTGGTTCCCCTCCAGTACACACTCATTGATTTATACAGAGTATATCATGTGTAAATTATTCATTATTCACAACGATTAATGAATATTCTTTCATTCTTTCTTTCCTTCTTCTTATTTCTCCAATTCTCTTTGCAAATGTGTGTATTATTGTTGATATAGATCTATTATGTGTAGTTTCAACACATTTACATGGTATCAGAGATGACGGACTGCTAAGAAAAAGCTACACCAAAATATTTTGCAGGTACAAAGATTAAAGACAACGGAAAGATGGATTTCCAAAAAGAATTCATTCTTACACCTTACAACTATTTTGCATGGAAGGAGAAAATAGCCATACATATCTGAACCACAGGGTTGTACAGGTGAACCTTGAATACAGATACAAAACCGACATCAGCCATAGAAAAATCCAAGTACTTAAATCGCATGGATGAGGCACTCAGAACAATTTCCAGTCTTATTTCTGCATAGATTTTTGGATATGTTTCTTGCTCTGTTGTTTTGGACCTTTATCCATTTTATGTCTGATTGTATCCAAGTCTGGACTTGTCATGATGAGTTTTTTGACTGTTGATAATGTCATCCAAAATTTTTGATCAGTTCTGCATATTTTTCTTTTGAAGATCCTTTCTTAATGTGACAATCTCCGCTTCCAAATTTCCAATGATCCTGTCCTATTATTCTAGCTGTTCTTTGAGTGCTTCTTCAATTATTTTATCTTCTTCTATTTGAATCTTCAAATTTGTGATGATTTTTTGTAGTTCTTGAGTGTCTTCTTTCTTCTCTAGTTCTGCATGTAGTTTCTTGTTTTTCTTATTTTATCTGATGATAACTTCTATGGAACACATCAATTCTTCTCGGTATTCAACTTTTGCCTCTTCATATTCTTCTTCGGCTTCTTCATATTCTTCTTCGGCCCCTTCACATTCTTCTTTGAAGTCTTCTTTATCAGATTCTTCTACTGCCATGAATAGAACTCTTTCTGTCTCACTATCACTGCCTTCGTATTCATGTGATGATGAGATGTCTTCTTTGGTGCATAATCTTTTCATGAAATCTTTCTTTGTGGTTATTTTTCCTTTATACGTTTGTTTTCTATTTGAGTAACCTTTATCATTTCTCTTTTTCTTATGAGGATATTTGTTAGAAAAATGACCAATACTGTCACAATTAAAACAAATCAAAGGAATCTTACCTCTATACCTACCATCGGTTCCCTTGTTCAATCTTTTGACAAAGTTGGCCACTTCTTCATCATCTTCCAAGACATCACTGTTGATTCTATGTTCTTTTTCTTTTTCCTTTGAATTTTTGGATGGTTTGAAGGATGCGTCTTTTATCTCTAGATTTTTCTATTTAGTTCTCATTTCATATGCTATGAAGATTCCATGTAATTATTCAATGCTTATTGAGTTCATATCTACTCTTTCTTCTAGTGTTTATATCTTAGGGTCAAATCTCATAGGAAGAGATCTTAGTACCTTTTGAACAATTACAAATTCTTTGATTTATTCTCCCAATCCCATGATTGCATTTACTGTTTAATCGACTTGTAAAAAGTAAGCTGCAATATTCTCATCTTCCTTCATCTTTAGTTGTTTGAACTGACCTTTGTAAGTTTGAAGCTTTGTTGCTTTGACTTTTGAATCTCCTTCATAAACATTTTGATGTTTGTCCCAAATATCTTTAGCGGATTTACAATGTGCAACTTTGGTGAATATCGATTCTCTAAGACCATTCAAAAGTGCATTAGTGGCTTTGGAGTTATTCTGACTGAGTTTTATTGCTTTGTCATTTGTTGGTGGAACTGTTGGTGTTGTGTATTCATCTACAATTGATTGCCAAATTTAAAATCCATGTGCCTGTATATATGTTTTCATCCTTATTCTCCAAAATGCACACTTCTGTCCATCAAACTATGGTATTCTGTTTTTATACATGTTTTTTCTCTCCACGATCTAACTTTCAGTGGTTAAACTAATTTATGATGGAACTTGATCTGATACCAATTGTTGGATTACTGAGAGGGGGGTGAATCAATAATAAAGCAATTGAATCATTTTTCACCAAAAATGCAAGTGTTATATCAATGTAGCATTATCATCCAATAGCTACAGAGTAAATAAACAATGAACAAATGAACAATCACACACATACAGAGTACACCAATAATTTTATGTGGAAACCCAAAGACGAAAAAAACCACAAAATGTTTTTTCTTATATGTCTTGAAGAATTACATTCATTGGAAGCAACAACTTCCTTTGTTTTCCAGCTGTAACTGGAAGGAGGCTACAACCTGAGGGAAGCTCCAACTCTCCAGTTCTCTGGCTACAACCCCCTAATTTCTCTGAATACAACCGGAAGGTGGCTACCGCCACCTGTCCTTGCCCCGTCCAACCGCCTTGCAATATAAATGCCAAATGTAGACATATTGTCACTGTCATTGAATCAACCGCTGCCACTATCAACCTATACCAATAATGTAATATCCCCCGGTAGTGCCCCATTTATATTATGAATTGTAATCATGTTTATAAATTGTAATCATGTTTTGTAGGTTGGAGAGCCGAGTATTGATAAGTTGGTGGGCTTATGTGTTTATTAGGCTAGAGATTTGAAGTGTTAAGGCCAAGAGCCTGATTTTGTATATGTAATTATGGAGATCATTAATATAATATATAAGCATCATTGTGTGTCAATCGACCATGAAGAAAGAGTGATGGGGGACTAAGCTTCCACTGTATGGGTAAGGGAGAGGGGATTGAGAGGTAGGAAGAGGGGCTAATATTGAGGGCTTAATTCCTTAGGAATAATAATTTATTATTATTCCAAAGTGGTGTGAAAGGTATGTTTTTATACTATTGAAATCAACTACTAACACTAATCTATAAGGATGCCGACCTTTGTTGGGAGGTGGACCCTTGCCTCTTCAACAGGTCAACGACTGGAATTTACAGTGAGCTTGCTTTCGATCCACACATTATTCTTACCCAAACTTCAAGACATAGAATTAAACTATGCTAACAACTTAACTCACATTCATTCATAAACGATCAAGACATGGAAATAAATGGAATCCTTCTATTAAGATTCAACTCATAATATGTTCTACAATATGTAATGCTGCTTCACATGTTGGATTATACTAACTCTCCACTACCTCCACCATCCTTGTCATCACTATTTAAATAGTCTTAGTCGTGAAACACAAGGAGGTGAAATCTTTAGCAAATCAATCAATTGTCAAATTTATATATTTGGTTACATATTTTAATATTAATCATCATGACATGAAGTGTATGAGTATGAAGTAATAAACAAACAATCTTATCATAACCTTGCTAGATCTTTAATGATTCAACAAACATCCAACAATTATCTTTGGTACGATCTGGAGCTAAAATTGGTATATTTTGCTTCCTATATTGGTACAAGATCATGACAGGTGAGATTCAGTAAATGTTACAGGATCAGAATAGTGCACAAGTGGTTGGTACCGGACTAGAATAGTCTATGGCCATTGGTACCGGATTGCGACAGTGAATGGTTCAGTACCGGATCTTAATGGAAGGTGCGCTTGGTACTGCATTTAGACAATGGCAATCTGGCACATAAGTACCGGATGGATGAGTTGGTACAGAAAGGTTGTACTCATCTGGAGGTCAAAGGTTTCACATGGAAAATGAAAACATTAGTACATGAACCATTTAGTCTCCTAGCTCAATAAACCACAAAAATGCATGAATTAATTATACTTTACCTTATGACCTCATCAATGGATAATGGTAGTGTTCTTTGTCATTTATCCAATCTTAGGTAATCCAAAAAGGTATAGATGAGGAGTATAATAGGGTAGTGGGGATGTCAATTTAGAGTCTCAACATTCCCCCATGACAAAACCATTGCATGTCCTCATGCAACTGAAACAAACCCAATTTTTTTCAAAATTTGAGACTCCATTCTTTACTTCTGTGGATCAATGATGTTGATGGCTGAGGCTTTTGCTTTCAGCTCCCTTTTTATGACCCTAATGTATTGTAAGAGTCTTAATACCTTCTTGAGCTTATTATAAGTCTCTTTATGGTCATTTTGAAGTTTCTAGTTGGTTGTCTTCAGTTTCTCGTTTTCCTTTTTGATATACCTGTCGAATAGTTGGCATTCCTTCACTTCTTGTTTGAGTTCCTGGTTTTGTTTTTGCAGCTCCCCAATCTTTTTCTTCATCTGTGCTTTTGTTAAGGTCCTTGTTGACTCCATTGTTTCTGGCTGTATGTATTCTCTTTCCTCCACTTCCTCCCTCATCCCACATAAATTAATAGTGACTTGTTCCTCATTCAAGCTAGGGATGTCATCCTGGACTGATAGGTCTTCAGAAGGGGAGGTAAGATCTATTGGATCTTCATGTGTATGAGGACTAACAATTGCTTTTCCTTTCTTTGCCATGCTCCTTGTGGTTATTTTACAAGGGGGTACTGGATCAGGGGTGCTCATAGGCTTCCTTTTCTTCTTTTATGTTTGTGGAATGGTTACAGGGGATTGTTTTATAGACTGTTCAATTTTATTTTCTAAGCTATTCTTCTCTTTTCTCACAATTTTTGTCTTATGACCCTTCTCCTCAAGTGCTACTGTTGAAGTCTCCTCTACTAATTTTGTTTTACCTTTTGATTCTTGAATTTTAAAAATATTATTGACTGTGGAAGAGGGTCCTTCTTGTTTACTAGCTTTATCGTTTTGGCTCACTGTTCTAGATGATGATGGAGTTACCTTATGTTTCTAGCACTTTTTCTTTTGAGGTTCCTTATCTTTCTCTGGAGAAAGATGGGATTCCTCTACAGGTTTGTTTTCTGTGGGAAGGTGTTGAGTGATGAGGATTTTCTAGATAATCCTTTTCTTCTTGATTTCATGTATAACTAACATCTTAATAAAACCTTGATGGTAAATTCTAGTCTTATCAGTTTTGGATAAGGATTTGACACCTCTTACCATCTTGTTCAGACTCATCCATAAAAAATATGGTAAATCAATTTCAGGGCCTCCTTCAAAGTGTAATAGAAGCCTAAGATGATATATGAAGGTTACGACATACCTTCCCTCACAAGTGAGGAATTGTTGAAGACTAGCAAGCATTGGATGATACTCTTCCTTGATATAGTTCCTAGGAATCCCCTTTTTCCAATCAGGGTGCTGATGGTCTTCTTTCAAAAATTGTTGGCACATTTCCTTATTGATTCCTACTCCTTTGAAATACTTGGCTCCTCTATTAGGTAATCTTGTGGCTTCCCTTAAGGTTGCTTCATTGATTTTTAGTTGTCGATTGCCTATGTGTGCAATATCTCCATCGTAACCCTGAATAAATGCGTGAGATACCTTCTCATAATAGCATGTGAATTTCTCCAAAAATGACACCCATCCCGCTCTAGCATACTTCTCTCTACACAGCTGGAACTCCTTGGTATCTCTATAAATTTGGAAGACCGATTCATGTCTACTTACAACCATCGTTATAAATTGTGAGAAAAAAATCGAGTTGTAGCACAAGGATTTAGTCAGCTGATGAGGGTAAGGGTTTGGTACTAGAGATCATAGGGAGGAGTAAGCTCGGAACTGGAGAAAAGTTGGTAATGACAAAAAAAGACTATGGTGATGGTGTCGCTAATTCAGATGGCGAGTTTAAGTAAAAATGTCGTAAAGGACAATTAGGACAATATGAGGCTCATCTGGATGGCTTCTCCACCCAGATAAGCCATTTCATTTTTTACCGTTAGTGCAATTATGGGGACAGAAGGTTGGGTGTCGAAGCATTATTGTTGTTAGGTGATTGGACTTTTGAGTGGTAAATTTTGATGTTGAAACGTGGCTTATGACACGAGATATGTTCGTGATTGCTTAAGGACAAAGCACGTTTGTGGCTCATCATTACTAGGCATGCTCCATATTAACTCTTTTGATGTGATTTTACCTTCAATCATTTTCAAGTGTTTATGTGATGAGAGGATTGATTAAGGTTAGGCATATGGGTATGAGGGAAGTGATAGGTAGGTGCATGGTTTTAATATTAAGGTCATAAGATCTAGTATACATTTTCATACCTCTTGTAGTTTTATAAGTAAAGGAAAATAAATAATACCATGTTACCTTTGTTTTTACCATTGTATAATCAATATCCATAGCATATGTGACTGCCTTTGTAGTTGAATCTTGCAGACTGTTAGAGTTCATCTTTTTAGGCTGGAGTTTTTTGGAAGCTTGGTATCAGAATTTCCTGTACTTCATGAGACTTCTTTATTCTGTGCTTGTCTTCTTTTGTGTCTTGTTATGTAGTGTTGTAGGGTGAACCTGTTGGTTTATGAGGATGAGGTGTGAGTCTGAAAAAGAGTTCTGAAAAGAGATCTTTGACCCTCCCCCATGCTGAGGATGTTGCATATCATTATGCAAGAATATCTAACATCTTGTATCATAATGGAAGAAAAATGATATGAGAAAAGAAACCAAATCAAATTCCAAAAGTACATTTATCACCTAGCATATGATCACATGCCTAACAATTTTGAAATTGCCTTTCTTTTGATGACTTATTGACAAGGGTAGCATTTAGTAGTGAAGACAGGGAGGTGTTTATATTTTATTCGGAAGAACATATCCAACATGACTTGCTTCAGATATTTACTATCATTAGATGTTATGGAAAAATTTCACAGTATAAGTAGATGAGACTTCCTAGTTAGGGCTCCACTCTTAAGAAGTTTCCTTCTTAGGTAATGTAGGCTTTAGATGTTAGACCGATAAGGTTGACCTAGGGTAATTCTCAAATGGACATTTTCTTATAATAATTATCTTTGTTTATTAATCTGGAGTTTGTATCTCATAAATGTTAACAATGAGCTTTGCTTGTAGTGTTCATATTTTAGATGACAAACGTGAATTTTTCAACTAGACAAGTATAGATGAGACATTTCTCAACCAGAACCCACTTCCAGCAAGCCTGTTCAGTACTCCGGTGGGGTAGTTGTGATAATTAGTGAGAAACATCCCTTCCCCAGGCAGAATGCCCCATTGCCAACAGGCCTATTCAGTACCCTGATGGGTTTGCCTAGTCATACCATAGATCAGTACCCGCTGCCAGCAGACCTGTTCAGTATCCCAGTAGGTTAGCCTCTTAAAACCTTTTTCCATCAGAGGCTTCTTGTCCATAGTGACCTATTTTGGTTTTTATTAAAGATTTATTTTGCACGATGAGAGGGGAGGCTCATCTGAAAACCTTTTTACAGGTTGGGATGGTATTGGGTTGGAAGGTCTATTCTCTTATTTTGAATGTCTATAAAGATTTGTCTGAAGGAAAAATAAACTTATGTATGCACATTATTTTTTTAGAATGATCCATATTTATAATTCTGTCTAAGTTTGTCCATAAGAGAATGACCTAAAGTTACCTTAGGGTATTGATACATCCTCTTCCATAAAAAATTTCCTAGTGTGCCCATGACAGAGAGTGTTCATATACTCATATGTTACTCTTTAGTAAGGATGATCCAATGAATACTATTGAATTCAAGGTAGGGTGAGATAGTTACTTGTAGGCTAATATATTTTTTTATCTCTTAATCATGTTGAAATACTGGTTAAAGGCAACTTCTAGACTTTGAAGAAGATTAAGCATGGTTCTTTTAACGATCATAGGTAACGATTATGTCTTCTTTGTCAAGCAACAGAACCAAAAGAAATTAAAAAGTATTCCCTTTAGTCAGCAACAGAACCAAAACAAATTATTGCTTCATAAGGGCTGCCATTTGATGCTACATTCAACTCCTTGGTTCCATCTTGAGTGATTACTGCATGGCTTCATACTTTGTAATATTTTGAAATAGGCATATCATTCCTTAGGTGATGTGTCCTGATAGTACCATATAAGGACAAAATTTTGGTACCAGACTAGCACAAGAATACTAGTACCAGATCAAAACAAGATTTTTGGTACTGGACCAGAACATAGTATTGTTGATGCCTACAAACTAATTTTTAGCAAGTTCGTGAAGGATCAAATAAATTATAGAAATCTAATTATAAAGATAAAAAGTAAAACAAAAGGTGGTAAGAGTCCATTGTTACATTTAGCTTATTAACAAAACACAATACACACCTATGTACAAAAGTTTTTAAATGTAAACCAATCAATCAATGTGGATTAGTAGGAAGATCTCCTTATTTATTGATCACCTGCATATCTGAATTCTGTAGTATACGAGTCAAAAATTCCTCTTTTGATAGGGGTTTATTATAAATTCTCAATCGGTGACCATTCACAAGTAGTGGTGTCTGATGTTCATCGATTGTCTTTATCCTGATTGAACCATTATCATAGACAGTGTCAATTTTGTAAGGTCCCATCCAACGAGTAGTTAACCTACCTTTGAAGTTCTTGAATCTGTTGTCATACAACAGGGCCCAATCTCCTTGTTGAAAATTTTTCTTTTTGAGATACTTGTCATGCCATTTTGTTCTCTACTCTTGAATGACAAAAGTTCTTTGAAGTGCTTCATACCTAATTTCATCCATCTCATTAAGCTACAAGAGTATTTGTTGCTGGGCTTCATCCAAGTTCATGCCAACTTGTACTACAATCCTGAAGGTTTTGATCTAGAATTCTATGGGGAGAAGCACCTGCTTCCCATACACCAACTCATAAGGTGTATGTCCTATTGTGTTCCTATAGGTGATTCTATAAACCCATAAAGCTTCTAGTAATCTGTCAGCCCAATCCTTGTGGTGTAGATGTATTGTTTTGGTAAGAATGGACTCAATAACTTTGTTGGTAGATTCTACTTGTCCATTTTCCTGTGGATGGTAGGGTGTAGATTTCCTGTGTTTGATTTGGTATTGTTATGTAACAACTTTCACTAGATTAGAGGTAAATTGAGTCCCTTGATCAGTCACAATTTTTCAGGGTACATCAAATCTAGTAAAGATGTCATTAAAAAGGAAATCTACCATTGATTGTTCACTTGCAGCTGGTAAAGATTTTTCTTCAACCCACTTAGTCACATAGTCGGTACATACAAGTATATATGTTTTCTTTTTAGATGGAGGGTTAATGGGACCTACAACATCTAATGCCCATTTCTCGAAAGGCTCAATGACTACTTGGGCTTGAAGTGACATTTTGTCTTGTGCAGTAGGATTACCCATTCGTTGGCATTCATCACAATGGGATACATAATTTTTAGCATCTTTGAAAATATGAGGCCAATAATAACTAGATTGAAAAACTTTATAAGCGGCCCTCTTGTCTGCAAAGTGTCCTCCACAAGGACCATCATGGCATGCTTGCAAAATATCATGAATTTCATCTTCCCTTACACATCTCCTGATTACCAAATCTGGTCTTGTTTTGTAGAGACAATCATCATGCCACACGTAGTTTGCACTTAGCTGAATTACTTTCTATTTTTCTCTAGGAGACAATTTCTGAGGCATTTTCCCTCTCACAAGATAGTTAGCTACATATACATACCAAGGAGTAAATGTAAAAATAACAAACAAATTTTCATCAGGAAAGTTATCTTCTACTGGTGCATTATCTCCCAAATGAATCATTCTAGATAAGAAAGCAACCACAATATTATCCTTACCAGGTCTATCAATAATGTTGATATTGAACTCTTGTAATAATAACAACCATCTTGTAATTCTAGGATTTGTTACAAGTTTGTTGATTGAGAATTTGATGGTTGAATGATCAGTGTGTACAAAAACTTTATATCCTGTAATATAGTGTCTAAATTTATTGATATCATGGACCACAACTAGCAATTCTTTTTCTATGACCGTATAATTAACTTCAACTGAAGACAGATTTTTACTAACAAAGTAAATAGCATAAGGAATTTGATTTTCCCTTTGTCCAAGAACTTCCCCAAGGGATGTGTCTAAAGCATCGATACGGATATGAAAAGGAAGGGACCAATTTGGTCCTCTTAATACAAGGGTAGTTGACAATTTCTATTTTAGAATCTCAAAAGATATTTGGCATTCATCATCCCAATTAAATTCAGCTTCTTTAGATAATAATTTGAATAAAGGGGTAGATAGGCTTGTAAAATTCAGAATGAATCTTCTATAGTAGCCAGCATGCCCTAAAAAGATATGAACTTCCTTTTGTGAGGAAGGTATTCTGATTTGTGTGACAATATGAATATTTGCCCGATCAAATCTCATTTCAGAACTAGAGATGTGATGTCCCAAAACAATACCTTCAATGAGCGTCATTTTTTACTTTTCATTACTTAGGGAAAGATGAGTTTCCTTACACCTAATGAAGAATTTTTCTAGACTGGTCAAATATTCCTATAAGTCTTTTCCATGGACTATAAAGGCATCCATGTAGACTTCCATGCAATCATTGGTCAAGTCAGATAAAATGGGTAGGAAATCCCTTTGAAAAGTGGCTGGGGCATTGCAAAGTCCAAAAGGAAGAACCTTGTAAGCATAGGTTCCCCATGGGCAGGTGAAAATGGTCTTCTCCTGGTCTTCAGGTGCTATTTGTATTTGGTTATAACCACTAAACCCATCTAGGAATGAAAAATGCTTCTTCCCAGACAAGGTATCCAACACTTGATCAATGAATGGTAAGGGAAAATAATCTCTATGGGTGGCTTTGTTCAATTCCTTGAAGTCTACACATATTCTCCACTTACATTTTTTTTTGGGAACTATGATAAGTGGAGACACCCATTGACTATCTGAAATGGGGTATATGAGATTGGCTTGAAGGAGTTTCTACAATTCCTCTTTTATAATATCTTTGAGGGCTAGATTCATCCTTCCCTGAGGCTGTCTAATTGGTTTGATTTGGTCATTAGTGTAGATGTGATGTGTGCATGTGTCAGAGTGAATTCCTTTCATGTTTGCATAATCCCATGCAAAGGCATCAGATTGTCTTTGGAGCATTTCAATTACTTGTGATTTTTGTTCTGGTTCCAAACTAGAGTTGATATACAAAGGTTTTCCTGGGATAATCTCAACAATTTCAGTACTTTCTTCCTTTTGTGAGGAAGCTGGTGATAAAGTATATAATTGAGTGATATCAGGGTGACAAGTTTGTTGAAATTCGGAATTGAAAATGTGTGACAACTCTGCAAAAGACCTCAGATATTCAATACACTTTGTATCAGCCAAAAATAAACTTAAGACTTGTTCATCTAATTGTTCTAGCATTCCTCTTACTTGTTCAAGTGTTGATAGGGTTTTGATGCAATCTTCTTCTCCATAAGGGTTTTCTAACCAAGCAGGTATCTCCTGTGTTGGTTGGGCAAGAGAGAAGAGGACAAGCTTTTGGCTATGTGTGCCATTGGATATAGTCATTTCACCAGAGAGACAACTGATAAAGGCATCTGTTGTGGCCAGCCAAGGATGACCAAGAACCAGACGGTGTCCTGGTTCGGATGATGATTTAGAATAGATGACTAAAAAGTCTACTGGATATTCCCAAGAAGCGAGAGTGACTGTGACATCATCTAGACTTCCTGTAGGGCTAATGAATGACTTATTTGCCAACTCTATCATGGTTTGCGTTGGTCTTAACTGGTTGATTTGGATCTTTTGCATAGTGTCAAAAGGCATTACATTAGTTGTTGCACCCAAGTCAATGAGTGTGTTTGGTAAGGAAATAACATAAATTTCAATAGTGACTACTGGGTTCTCGGGGTCATTATATTTGTATGGAATTTCCAAAATAAATTCAGATAATTGCCCCACCACCTGAACAAGGGGAGGTTCCTTCTTCTTCCTTCCTGGTTTCTTAAGGAAAATATCCCTTATGATTTTGGCATATATGGGGATATCCTTAATGGCTTGCAACAAAGGTATTTTTATACATACATTTTGTAATTCATCCTCTATATATTTGTGCAAGGGTGGGTCAGGTTTCTTCACTAATAGTCTTTCGGAGTAGGGTGGAAGATTAACTTGTTGAGGTAGTCATACAAACTAAGAAGTGATTGGAATAGGATGGGAAGTCTCTTCTTCTGCAGGGGTGGTTTGAGTGTTTTCTTCCTCAGAATGATTATCATTTTCTTCCTGAATTATTGCTCCAGGATTTGATTGATTTACAACTTTCCCTGATCATAGTTGAATTTCATAGGTGGGAAAGGTTTGAACTTTTGTATTCTTCACAGGTTGGGTGGGTCGATTATTGGGGTTAGGGACTGGCTGGGCAGGGATTGCTGTTGTTCTCGGAGGATTGTGGGAAGCTTGGTTTTGTGGCCGTTGATTGGCATTTATAGATACTTGTTGCTGTTGATTAGGGTTGAAGGGGGTTGTAAATTCCTTCTATATAGGAAGTGGGAGTAAAGCTTGCATCTGTGGTGGGTTAAATCCAAACATTAATTTAAAAACTGTCATTTTTAGCATTATCCTTACAATAGTCTTGGTATTTTCGTAAAAATGTGTCTTTCATCTGATCCTAAGAGAGGATTGTATTTTCTCCTAAGCTCATGAACCATCTTAAGGCTGAATATTTCATTGTAGAAGGAAAGATCTTCAGTTTTTGGGCATTGTCTGAGTAGTTATAGCTTCTACATAATATGTCGAACTCAAATAAGAATAAGCCTGGATCTTCAGTTGACATACCTCTGAAAGTGGGTAATGATGATAGTGGGATGTTTTCATGCTGATGTTTCTAGAAATATCCAAGATTGGAAACCCAAAGGTCTCAGTCTCAATGGATGTGTTTCCTTGTTTTTCTTCCATTCCACTGATAGATGGTTCAAAAACTGGATTTTGTGTATCTCCTAAGTGTTCAGCAGATTCACATTCTGCCTGCCTCAATGTTGATTCTTCCATTTTAGGTTCTTCTTCTAGAGCCTTGCTGGCTCCCCTTGAACTTCCTCTTGGTGGAAGTTTTCCTACACCAGTGTCAATTGGATTAGTGGGGGGGGGTTGTTTTTGAATCCTTAAATCTTACAAATCTACCCTTATTATCTCTATATCTATGCATAAAGTGAAAATTTGATTCTTAACTGAATTGAAATCCTAATTCTATCTAAGAGGTAAGAAGACAACTTGGCTTCAGAGAACCCCACTCTAGTATCCATGTGGCTCTTCACTCACATCTTAAACATTTTATCCTCCTCCCTCAGGAAGCCTTTTAAAATCATTCAAAAACTATGCAAACAATCTAAGCTAAAAATCACTTCCTGCTGTTTGCAACTCCCCAATAACGGTGCCAAAATGTTGTGCTACTTATATGTTTAGTATAATGCACTCATTAATTATCAATCCAGGATTCGTAATCAACAGAGTTACAAGACACCAGTAAGAAAGGTAATTTTAATGTCATGAGTATAGAACTATTCTAGACTATGCATGTTGAAAATAAGGCAAACTAAAAAAACAAAACATGGTTGTCCTTCACAGAGAGGCTATCTACTCCATTATGGCACATGCAAGTATGAGATGGAGTTCTTTTGATAGATCAATTCTGTTATCTGACCTAGAAAGCTAACTATGAAATCATGCTTCTGAAAGGGAAATCAAACATCACGCATCGAGACATAGTATGGGTAGTTCAATAGTCAATATACTGAGTATTTTGTGGTTCATAATGTGTTGTTGTAAACTTCACTAGTTCTCCATCAATTATGTCTGACTACTGCTGCCAATATTCATTTCCACGAAAAAAAAAAAAATTCATAAAAATAGAAACAGAGCATATGCGGGGGGGGGTTGTTTTTGAATCCTTAAAGCTTACAAATCTACCCTTATTATCTCTATATCTATGCATAAAGTGAAAATTTGATTCTTAACTGAATTGAAATCCTAATTCTATCTAAGAGGTAAGAAGACAACTTGGCTTCAGAGAACCCCACTCTAGTGGCCATGTGGTTCTTCACTCACATCTTAAACATTTTATCCTCCTCCATCAGGCAACCTTTTAAAATCATTCAAAAACTATGCAAACAATCTAAGCTAAAAATCACTTCCTACTGTTTGCAACTCCCCGATAACGGTGCCAAAATGTTGTGCTACTTATATGTTTAGTATAATGAACTCATTAATTATCAATCCGATATTCGTAATCAAAAGAGTTACAAGACACCAGTAAGAACGGTAATTCTAATGTCATGAGTATAGAACTATTCTAGACTATACATGTTGAAAATAAGGAAAACTAAAAAAACAAAACATGGTTGTCTTTCACAGAGAGGCTATCTACTCCATTATGGCACATGCAAGTATGAGATGGAGTTCTTTTGATAGATCAATTCTGTTATCTGACCCAGAAAGCTAACTATGCAATCATGCTTCTGAAAGGGAAATCACGCATCAAGCATCGAGACATAGTATGGGTAGTTCAATAGTCAATATACTGAGTATGTTGTGGTTCATAATGTGTTGTTGTAAACTTCACTAGTTCTCCATCAATTATGTCTGACTACTTCTGCCAACATTCATGTCCACAAAAAAAAAAAAATTCATAAAAATAGAAACAGAGCATATGCAAAACAGAGTAAGTAAAGATCTCTAAACAATCAAAACCTAAACTAAACTATACTGCTATCCTCTTAAAGCGTCAAAGCTTTAGCTAGTCTAACATTTATACTATTGAAATCAACTACTAACACTAATATATAAGGATGTTGACCTCTGTTGGGCAGTGGGCCCTTACCGCTTCAACAGGTCAGCGACTGGAATTTACAGTAATCTTGCTTTCGATCCACACATTACTCTTACCCAAACTTCAAGACATAGAATTAAACTATGCTAACAATTTAACTCACAGTCATTCATAAACGATCAAGACATGGAAATAAGTGACATCCTTCTATTAAACATCAACTCAAAATGTGTTCTACAATATGTAACTCTGCTTCACATGCTGAATTATACTAACTCTCCACTACCTCCACCATCATTGTCATGAGTATTTAAACAGGTTTAGTCGTGAAACACAAGGAGGTGAAATCTTTAGCAAATCAGTCAATTGCCAAATTTATATATTCGGTTACATATTTTAAGCTTCATCCTCATGACACAAAGTGTATGAGGATGAAGCAATAAACAAACAAGCTTATCATAACCTTGTTAGAGATTTAATGATTCAAAAAACATCCAACAATTATCTTTGGTACGTTCTGGAGCTAAACTTGGTATATTCTTCTTCCTATATTGGTACTGAATTGTGATAGGTGAGATTCGGTAAATGGTATCGGATCAAAAAAGTGCACAAGTGGTTGGTACCAGACTAGAGCAGTCTATGGCCGTTGGTACCAGATCACAAGAGTGAATGGTTCGGTACCGGATTTGAATGGAAGGTGCGCTTTGTACTAGATTTAGACAGTGGAAATCTAGCGCATAAGTATTGGATGGTTGAACTGGTACAAAAAGGCTAGACTCATCTAGAGGTCAAAGGTTACACATGGAAAATTAAAACATTAGTACATGAAACATTTAGTCTCCTAGCTCAATAAACCACAAAAATGCATGAATTAATTATACTTTACCTTATGACTTCATCAATGGCTAATGGTAGTGTTGTTTTTCATTTATCCAAGCTTAGGTAAGCCAAAAATGTATAGATGAGGAGTATAATAGGGTAGTGGGGATGTCAAATTAGAGGCTCAACAGAGTGCATGAAGCTTCATGGGTGACATGTGTCAGCCTAGGCACATGCAATTTAACCCAATAATTGAGCAAGGATGGGGGTTCATCCTCCATTCTGTCGTCAGGTTTCTTAACCGTGGGGAGTCTGTGAACGACCTATACTTAATTTTCTTGTCACGAAATCCTGAAAACCAGAACCAAAAGTCGAATTATGTATTCCTATGAAATCTATGGCCTCTATATTCATTCTTTGCAATGTTCACAAGCACACCCGAGACCCGAAATATGTCACCTGAGTCATTCCGTGAACCTTTCATTCTTCGCCTCAGTTCACTGGAATCATTCCCAAGAACTTTTTTGTCTCTACACTAGACCTCTACATAGCCACACACCTCTGAAGTCAAACCACATCTTCTGTGAAACCTAAGAAATTGTCTATGACCTATGTGTTATAAATGTGGGTTTTTGTGGCCACGTAGTCCCTTGGATGAGTGTTATTGGCTACCTTTATTTGTTCCTTGCAGAGCCTTGTTGTCCTCGTGTTGGAACAAAGCTGACGAAGCAGACTGTCAGGCCTGTGTACAACACTCTCTCTAGGTGAGAGAGGTGGTTGTGGTTGAAGAAGCATGTTGTCAAGCCTTTGAGAGACTCTCTCTAGGTGAGATAGTGTACAAAGGAAGTGATAGCTCCTAGAAGGAGTCCTGTAGTTTCCACAGAGCTCAAAGAATTATGGTATGGTATGTTGTTGAAGCCCAAGGAAAGGGAGGTTTAGAAGCTGAAGGATTGTATTGGTGACAGTGAAGGTCTATACTCCTAGGGTGGGACATGCATGTGGGGAATGAGAGTCTATTAGAAGTGGGCATAAGTGGCTCCTGGGAGAGAATCCTTCCTCGTAAACTACGTGTCTTCTGTTGACCTTTCCTAGCATAGGATTTTGTTGCCCAGTGGAGCTTTGTCCCAGCTCGGGGGTGACCTACTGCTGAGAGTGATGAGAAACGCAGTAAGGCTAGGAGGTTCATTGAAGGTCTGCACACATTTGGTGGTGTATTATAGTTTCAAAGATAAGTATCATTATATTTTTTAATTCTGTACTTAATTAAAATGCATGTTCTATGATACTTGTAATATTATCACGTATTTCATTGCTAGTTTGAATTGTTGTTAAATTTTTTTAAGTCTATATGAAAACATTAAATCCATGTCGAATGTATTAATTTGATTTCATGCTTATTCTTTATAAATAATTCTTGTTATATATTTAAGTATGAGAATGTTTCCGTGAAGTAGAATTTCTCGGCAAGTGGGTTGATGTTTGGGGATGTTACAATATGGTATTAGAGAATGGTTACAACCCTGAGCCTGGATGGGCCATGTTAGTGGAAGTTGAAGAAAACGTCTCGGAAATAATTTTTGTCGAAGTATAAAAAATTCAAGTCCAGAGACCAAGGTTTCAATGCTGAGCCTAGATGGGCCAGATAAGTGGTCTTTGGACCCAAGGTTTCGAGAGGAAATTATGTCTGGAGGACTAATTTCAAACCTTGGAATGTTTATGAGTGCGAAAGGGTTACTTGGCCATGTTACAAAGATCAGGAGGAGTAACGGTAGAATAAAACCACAGCCATATATTAGTTGTAGAGAAAACAATCTGGACTGTCAAATCCACGTCCAGACACTTAGAAGAGCGCATGGAAGAAATCAGATCTGGGCCATCAGATCTGAGCGTGGGGACCAACAATCGTTGGATCCATGGAACGTGCACAAGGTTTAAAACCCTTTGGAGTTTCACAAGAGTGTGGATATCGTGATACGTGAAGTCCCGAAATCAACAGAACCGTCCATCGGGAGGGATGCATGGGGAGCGATCAGCCTTTCACTGACTCGTGACTTGAAAATGGTCAAAGGGAAAGTTCATGAGAATTCATGAAACATGAATTCATGATTAGATCACAACCATTTATCAGCGGGATATCTGGACCGTTATTTTTCTAGGAGGAGTAACGACATTTTGGGAGTTCGGTCATCGGGAGAATGGGATGTGTTGTTGCACAAACTCTCAAAACCCGAAACCTTGAAGTCTCGAGAAGAGATACACCATAAATATGGGGAAATGATATCGACCATTGGATCGAGCAGAAGAAAAGAGAGTAATTTTGGGATTTCATCTATCAGGAGAAGTGGGACGTGATGATGCACAAACTCTCGAGGCCTAAAATCATGAAATCCTGAAAATCCAAAGTAGAGGACCGAGTTGTTGACACTTGGATAGATCTGGACACATGGGATGTATTCCACGTTCCAGTGGGCCCCGAAGGAAAAGTAGGCGCATTGGGGCTAGATTGAATCACCTGAGGTAATGTGAACCTTCTTAAGTACACCACATGTCACCCCCATGGTTGGTGACAACTGTGCTATGGGACCGAAAGCTAGAAAGGTTGGAAGTTCAGAAGTCAGGAATTGGAGAGGGAAGCAAGTGTGGAAGCTCTAAGTCTGAAATTCAAAATATCGATTTGAGAACCTTGAGATCTAGTGCTTTGTCATGACCCATGGTTGTGTGGATTGGGAAACTGAGAAAAAAGGGCTAAGGCATGAGTGCACTACAGAGTCGAGCAGAGCTCGAAAAATTCATGGAAACTGAATGTTTCTTGAATCAAGTGTTTATGAATGCTACAAAATTTCTTAAAGAACAATGTCCTGACAAATTCTAGTTGTCTACACATTGTGGTTGCAGAAGTTCGAAAAGTACCATAACCTAATATAATTTCCATCGAATGAAAAATAAATCGAAAGGGCACGGACTTCTTCCAATTCCGAGGACGAAGGAAAAGGAATGGATGTTCACTTGGGAGTTGAAGGATTGAACTCCAATGCCCATGGAGAGGATATAGATAATAAAAGAAACATGAGGAAGATCATAGAAGGATTGAAAAAAGATTCCCAAACTCATCGAGCCAATAGAAAAAATATCAGAAAAGATCAGGAAAATCAAGTTGAATTTAACATAAATATGTAAAGAGTTTGGAGAGAATAGAAAAGAATTTGGAGAAGGAGAGTGAATCGATAAGAACAAGGAGTCACCATACTTCTAAGGGAAGAAGGTCAAGGAGTATAGGTAGACACCGTCATCACTCCCAAGTTCGCTCCAAGAAAAGGACACATAGTAGTTCCAGCCCATTTCCTACCAGAAAGCATAGGAGATTTGGAGTGGATGATTTGAAGGGAGAGATGAACAAGATTAAGCCTCCTACGTTCAATGGAGAGAATAATAAGGAGGAATATGTCTAAACTTTGTTGCTTGGAATGAGGAAATATTTCCAACTGCAAAATTATTCCTCTCTTGCAGAAGGAACAATTGTAATGTATCAACTGAAGGGAAAGGAATCCATGTGGTAGGATCATCTTTTGCAGGTGCAACACATTAGAGAGAAATATATCACTTGGAAATAATTCAAGAGATATTTAGAGAAGAAATACTTGACTAAAATATACTACGACAGAAATTTGAAAGAGTTCTTTGACTTCAAGCTGGGCAGCATGACCATTGATGAATATGAACAAAGGTTTTTGGAATTACTGAAGTATGTTTCGTTCATCAAGGATGATACTGTCAAGATTCAAAGGTATTTGAGAGGACTACCACCTTCCATTGGGGACAAGATCTAGTATGATGACCCAAAAACTATGGAAGAAATGATAAGAAGAGAGAAATGCTTATATTAGTAGCAAAGAGAGAAGCCTACTTTCTTGAAGGCTTGGGAAGACAAGAAGAAATTAAAGATGGATCAAATGAAGAAGGGAACTAAGAAACCCTTTTTAAGAAACAATCCTCAAGGACAACCATCATTTAGAGAGCCTAGGAAGGTTGAAGTATGTGGGAAAATTCCAAGACTGCCACCTATGGAATATTGGGGTTGTAAAGAAAACCATAGGTACAGAGATTGCCCCCACATAAATGATAAAGTGAGAGATGTCCACAATGTACAACATGCTGAAATAGTGGGGGAAATGAGCAGTAGAATTCCAAGGATCTATGCATCCTTGGACAACAAGCAAGCTTAATATTAGTCATACATGATTGAAGTGGAAGGTATGATTAACAACCAACCATTTACTATTTTAATTGATTCAGGGGATAGCCATAGTTATATAGATCCTAGAGTGGTGGGAAGTTTTCATTTTTTGAGAAGAAAACATGAAAAGTATTGGTTAGTGTAGCTAGATACAGGAACCAAGAGAAACATCACTGAGCTAGTTAAGTCTTGTCTAGCTGATATGAAGGGACTAAGCACAAAGGATGAATTGAATATTCTTCCTTTAGGGTCTTATGACTGTCTGATCATGATGGACTAGTTGGAACAACACCATGCCATCTTGGACTATCGTAATAAGGCATTCACTTTATTGGATAAAGAAGTAGATCATAAAATAGGCCAAGGAATTCCTAGAGTTGTTGTTAGAGAAATCTCAGCAATGCGACTAAAGAAATGATTCAAGAAAGGATGTCAATTATTTGCAACCCACTTGGAGGAAGAAACTGAGGATAAGGTGTCAATGATAGAAGACCATGTGGTACTAAAAAAGTTTAAGGATATATTCTAGGAGGTACCAGGACTACCTCCAAAAATAGATATAGAATTATCTGTAAACTTAATTCCTGGAGCAACTCCAGTGTAAAAAACTCCTTACAGAATGAGTACGTTAGAGATGAAAGAACTACAACTGTAGCTTGAAGAGATTCTAAAGAAGGGGTATATACACCCAAGTGTGTCACCTTGGAGTTCCCTGGTCCTATTCATGAAGAAGAAGGATGGGACATTGATATTGTGTATCGATTTCAGACAATTGAACAAAGTAATTGTAAAGAACAAATATCCCCTACTGAGGATTGATGAACTCTTCGATCAGTTGAAAGATGAAAATATATTTTCAAGGATAGACCTCAAGTCGGGATATCACCAGGTAAGGATAAAGGATGAATACATTAGAAATACCTCCTTTAGAATAAGTTATGGTCATTACGAGTCCACAGTGGTGTCGTTTGGGATGTCAAACACACTTGTTGTTTTTATGTATCTGATGAATGGTGTATTAAGGGACTATCTAGACATGTTTGTCATAGTTTTCCTGGATGACATTCTGGTGTATTCCAATTCAAAAGAAGATCATGAAAAACATCTTAGGATGGTGTTGTAGGTGCTAAGAGAGTACCAATTGTCTGCCAAGTTGAGAAAGTGCTCGTTTTATCAGGAGCAGATCCATTACTTGGGGCATATTATTTCAAAGGATGGGATAGTTGTAGACCCTGAGAAGATTGAGGCCATCAGAGAATGGTCAGCACCAAGGAATGTGATAAAATTCATATCCTTTATGGGTCTATCAGGTTATTATAGAATTTTTATCGCAGGGTTCTCGAGGATAGCTCACCCTATCAATTCCTTGCAAAGGAATGAGAAGAAGTTTCAGTGGATAGAAGATTGTGAGAAACGATTTCAGCGATTGAAGCAATTGATAAATAGTGCTCCAATCCTGAGGATTACAAATCCAAATGAAGATTTTGTGGTGTGCACAGATGCATGCAAAGAAGGAATAGGAGGATTCCTCAGTCAGAATGGACTTGTAGTATGTTATGAATCCAAAAAGTTGAAAGAGCACAAAAGGAACTATGCAAATCATGATTTGGAGTTGGCAAGCATAGTACACACTCTAAGGAAATGGAGGCATTACCTCATGGGAAGGAGGTTCGAACTAAGAATAGAACATAATGGTCGGAAGTATTTGTTTGTCCAACCAACCTTGAATGTTAGGCATAGTAGGTGGATGGAGTTTCTGTGTGAGTACGATTTTGATATCCAACATATCAAAGGGAAGGAGAATAAAGTGGTTGATGCACTAAGTAGGAGAGTACATGAATTACATGCTACAACCATTACCATGTACCAAACTGTTATAAAATGAAGAATTTTGGAAGATGCAAATGAAGATTTGTAGTACATGGAACTGGTAGCAAAGCTACAACAAGGTGAGATGCCACAAAAAGTGGAAAATTATAAATTTGAAACCGATGGAACACTTTTGTACAAGAACATAATTTATGTACCTAATGTTTAGGACACGAAACTTATGATTTTGCATGAAATGAATAATGTGACTTATGCAGGGCACCCTGGATATCAAAAAACTATGGCAGCAGTCAAGAGCCATTACTTTTGGCTAGGTATGAAGAAAGACATTTTTGAATACATCATCATATGTATGGAGTGCCAAAAGGTTAAAGCTAAGCACATGCATCCAACAGGGGTGCTGCAACCCTTACCCATATTTGAGTGGAAGTGGGAAGTGGTGACAATGGATGTCATCATCGGATTGCCCAGAACTGACAAGAAACATGATTCAATCATGGTGGTGGTGGATAATCTTACGAAAGATGCCCATTTAATTCCGTTAAAGACTACTAACAAGGAAACAAATGTTGTTGACATCTTTATGAAGGAGGTGGCACGATTGCATGAATTCCCAAGACAATTGTGTCCGACGGAGACCCAAAATACACCTCAAATTTATGGAAAGGGTTATTCAAAGGGTTCAGAATGAATCTGAACTTCAATACATATTATCATCCCGAGTCTGATGGAAAGACAAAAAGGATGAATAGAGTAATATAAGACACGCTAAGGATGTATGTGATGGACAAACCATCGAAATGGGAAGACTACATGAACTTGGTAGAATTCGCCTACAACAATGGGTATCAAGTATCATTGAAGATGAGAGAATTTGAATCACTTTATGGAAGAAAGTGAAATACTCCAGTAAGCTGGGATAATCCAGCTAATAAGGAAATAGTTGGGCCAGAGTTGCTCAAGGAAATGGAAGAACAGATGCTAAAAATTAAGTAGAATTTGAAGGCTTCCCAAGATAGGAAGAATTTTTTTTCTGATAAGAACAGAACCCACATAGAGTTTAAAGTGGGTGACCATGTTTTCCTAAAAGTAAAAGCCAATAGAAGTTCCCTGAAGCTAGGAAACTATGCCAAGTTGGCAGCCAAATTTTATGGGCCATTTGAAATCCTAGAAAGGATTGGGCCAGTTGCATATATTCTTGCATTACCTGCATCCATGACTGTACATAATGTATTTCATGTTTCATTGCTTAAGAAATATATAACTGATGCTAATCATGTTATTGATTGGAATGTGATTCAGGTGGAGAAATAAGGTGTCTTGCAAGTGCATCCTGTGCACATATTGGAATGCAAAAGAAAACAGCTCTAGAATCGAGCCATAGGGCTTGTAAAGGTCTAGTGGACCTGGTACGGTCTTGAGGACACGACATGGGAGCATGAGGATTCTATGGGGGAAGAATACCCGCATCTTTTTGAAGATTTTGAAAATCTTGTTGATGTTGTGTAGAGAGTTTCACCGAGGACAGTGAAAAAATAAGGGGAGGAGATTGTAATATCCCCCAGTAGTGCCCCAGTTATATTATGAATTGTAATCATGTTTATGAATTATAATCATGTTTTGTAGGCTGGTGAGATGAGTATTGATAATTTGGTGGGATTATGTGTTTATTAGACAAAAGAGCCCAAGTGTTAGGGGCAAGAGCCTGATTTTGTATATGTAATTATGTAGATCATTAATATAATATATAAACGTCGTTGTGTGATGATCGACCATGAAGAAAGAGTGATGGGGGCCTAATATTCCACAATATGGGTCAGGGAGAGGGGGATGAGAGGTAGGAAAACGGGATAAGCTTGAGGGATTAAGTCCTTAGGAATAAGAATTTATTATTATTCCAAAGTTGTGTGAAAGGTATGTTTTTATCCTAAGTCCTGGTAGAGGAAACGCATGCAGCCCCAACATGTGCAAAAGGGAAATAATACTTGATGGAATGCATGCAGCTTCATGGGCGACATGTGTCAGCCCAGGCACATCAAATTTAACCCAAGAATTGAGCCAGGATGGGGGTTTGTCCTCCATTTTGTCATTGGTTGTCTCAACTGTGGGGAGTCTATGATCAACCTCTGCTTAATTTTCCTACCATGAAATCCTGAAAACCAGAACCAAAAGTCGACTGGTGTATTCCTGTGAATTTTGTGGCCTCTATATTTTTCCTTTGCAATGTTCACCCACGCGCTTGAGACCCGAAATTCGTCACCTGAGTCATTTTGTGAACCTTCCATACTCTGCCTGAGTTCACTGGAATCATTCTTGAGAACTTTTTTGTCTCTACATTGTACCTCTACATAGCCACACACCTCTAAAGCTGACCCATGTCTTCTGTGAGACCTAAGAAATTGTCTATGCCACGTGTGTTATAATTATGGGTTGTTGTGGCCATGTAGTCCCTTGGCTAAGTGTGATTGGCTATCGTCATTTGTTCCTTATTGAGCCTTTTTGTCCTCCTTGTGCTAGAATGAAGCTCAAGAAGCAAGTTGTTAGGCCTGTGTGCAACACTCTCTCTAGGTGAGAGAGGTACTTGTGGTTGAAGAAGCATGTTGTCAAGCCTGTGAGTGACTCTCTCCAGGTGAGCGAGTGCATGGAGTATGTGAGAACTCCTGGAAGGATTCTTGTAGCTACCACAAAGCTCGGAGAATTCTGGTCCAGTTTGTTACTGAAGCCCAAGGCAAGGGACGTTTAGCAGTTGAAGGATTGTCTTGGTGACAGTGAAGGTGTATACTCCTGGGGTGGGACATGCATGTGGGGAATGAGAGTCTATGAGAAGTGGGCATACGTGGCTCCTGCGAGAGAATCCTTCCTCATAAACTGTGTATCTTCCATTGACCTTGTCTAGCCTAGGATTCCCTTGCTTGGTGGAGATTAGTCCTAGCTCAGGGATAATCTATTGCTGAGAGTTATGAGAAGCTTGATCTAAGGCTAGGAGGTTCGTGGAAGGTCTGCACACAGTTGGTGTTGTATTACAGTTTCAAAGATAAGTATCATTATGTGTTTTAATTCTATACTTAATTAAAATGTATGTTCTATGATACTTGTAATATTATCATGTATTCCGTTGCTAGTTTGAATTGTTCTTAATTCTATTTAAGTTTGTATGACAACAGTAAATCCATGTCAAATGTCTTAATTTGATTTCATGCTTATTATTTATAAATAGTTCATGTTATATATTTAAGTATGAGAATGTTTCTGCAAAGTAGCATTTCCCGGCAAGTTGGTTGATGGTCGGGGACGCTACAAATAACCTGTAACAACCTATACAAATCAACCTGAACCAAACAACCTGTACCAATAACCTGAACCAACATGTACCATGCATCAACCATGCATCAACCTTGACTCATCAAGATGTACCAACATCATCAACTATGTACCTCATTTATGCGTCAACTCATCAACTGTACACCTCACGTATGTGCCAACTCATCAACTACTTGTATCAACCATGTAACCGAAATGTACCTCAACAATATACCAAAGACATACACCAATATAACCATCAAAAGTTATCTAACAATTCAACACTCTATCCATAAACCAAATACCATAAACCCTTACATGAAACCATGTGCCGCAAACTCACTGTTATGTAGCCTCGAGCTAAACCAACAACTTCAACAACACATCACAACCAAAATACCAATACCCATATGCCAAATACCAACAACGAAATACCAACGATATCCCTCAACAAATATGATATATGCAACAATAATGATCATACGATACCATCTCAAGAGATCAACCCTAGATCACAAAACATACCTAAAGCAAGATGTGCCATATCTCTCATAAATAGGCCCCAACCATGTTGTTGCCGTGATTTTTTTGCCTCACTTTTTCTATTGTGATTTTTTTTCCGTGATTTTTCTGTCACACTTTTTCTGCCGCACTTTTTTTGCCGCTATTTTTCTGTTGCACTTTTTCTGGCACACGTTTTCTGCCACAATTTTCCTACTGCACTTTTTCTGTTGCAATTTTTCTCTATCAATAAAACCTTCCCAAATAACCTTTCACAAAATAGATATTCAATGATATTCAAGTGTGATTAAAATGAGAGAGCCTTGCCTCTTATTTATACTTTCATGTAGCTTCCTCAATGGGTTACCTTTTAACCATCTTAACCCACTTTCCTTATTTCAGGGTTAACCAACTTCTAACTTCTTGTCCACTTAGTAATTTCTCCATTAACTTTATTATTTAAATAATTTCTTTTGTATCCAATTTGACTTATAGTACACCCATCACTTCACTTTATTATTTACCTTCTAAAATCTCTCAAACCACTTTCCTTATTTTAGAGATTTCTCCATTAACTTTATTATTTAAATAATTTTTTTGCATCCTCTTTTACTTATAGTACACTCATCAGTTCACTTTATTATTTAAATCATTTCTTCTTTGCAAACACTTTGACTACTTTAACCTTTTAGGGATTCTAGATGACTCATGCATGTTCTCCAACTTCACATGGCCATAACTCTCTAACAATGAGGAGTTATGTGACATTCCACATACCACCGAAAATGGCATGACATGTATTATCCATCCATAATATTCTTACCTACCAATATATCAAAACTCATACCATTATCCATCAAACAAACTTGGGTCCTTTTATCACATATGTTTGTATGGAGGAGTTTTTTCCCTTAGGAAATAACCCCATGGAGAAAAAATGGAAAATGGGGGACTAAAAACCCACTTTTACTGTTTATCCTAAGTTTTGTCCCCAGGAGAAGTGTGCTAAGGGGTGTGTAGATATGGGCATCCGAGATATGCGCGCTCATATCTATGGTGCAAGATCCATATCAGATATCCCCCCTGACATTCTACCTTTAATGGGGGGGTCTGAGTTGGTGGTGTTTGAGCAAGGTCCCCCCACTAACATGGTGCCTCCTCACTAACTCGGGTCCCCCCCACACTAAACCACTAACTGCCTCCCCCCCTGTCCGAGTAGACCACTTACTTCCCTCGCCTCCTGTCGACACATGTCTTCCACTCACTTGTCCCCTCTCTGTTGTCATGTCAGTGCCTTTCCTCTTTCTATCCCTGACGACCATGTGTCTCCCACTCTCGCTTCATGTAATATCTCATTTTCTCTTCCACCTCTCACCTCCCGCCATATGTATCCCATGTCACCTCCACCTATATGGTTTTCCTCACTCTCCCTCTTCCATTGTATCATCTCTCCTCGCCACATCACCCCTACACCTTCCCACCTCAACTCTTGCATGCCAACACTCACATCTTCCTAGTCACCACTTCATCGACCGTAGCTTTCCACTTGGCCTCCAAGCTTATACTATATCCTAATGAGCCTACACCAATCACCTCACCAACTCCTTCTCATCATCATCCATGTCCACCTGTCATCTCTCCGCAGAGGTCTAAAAAATCACAAGTCACCACAGTCAAGCTCTCAAGACCAATCATAGTGACAGGTGTCACATTTGACTTCTTCCCGCTCTGATCCCGATGAAGCAGTTAATGAAATAAAGGAAGGTGGGTGATACATTGTATCCTTCCATAAATAGAAGTCCAAAAAGTGACAAATCATAGGAGCAGGATGTTAGTCTAGTCTGACCAAGGATCACGTCTAGCAGAAGACTACATGGGCATTCTGACTAACGTCTTCATGTGTAGCCAGACATAGAAGTTCATCAATGCAAATCTTTGAAATCATGACATGATCGCGCCTCAAGTAATTAGAGCCATTTCTGAGTATATGTAGGCAATTTTTCCATTTTTTAAGTGTCGATGGTTGAGCTAAGCTCTTGCATTGTAAAGTTTTAATGAAGCCTCTCGTTTTTTGGTTATGTGTTGTAATCTGAGACTTCTTGCTTAGTGACAGTCAATTTTCTTTTTTCATCTCTTTTTCCTCTAACAATGAATGAATCAGGCATGGATGATCCAGTCGGGTTGTTGTTATTGAATTTTGATGTATGTTTGATTTCAATTTAGTGATAACTTTATTTAGTTTCTTAAATCTATGAATAAAGAGGATCTTGTCTTCTGATCTTTTCCTCCTTAGGCTACTGGAAGAACGAATGTCCATAGAATACCTCTTCATTCTCCTCAATTTATTCATCCTACTCACCCTTACTACAACTTACTAACTGAAGTTGAATCAAGACCTCACTTGCATGTGCATATCAGTCGATTTTTTTGAGTTAACGCAGTATCATCTTGAGTTTGTGAGTATTTGAGCACCCTTAAATTTATTCATTGTAACATAAAAAATAATGAGTATTGGGCTTACCTCTACCACAATCTAGAGGTGACTTCTGGTGCTAACATTTCTGGCATTGTTGCTGGGGACGAATTGAATATTTTAAGTGGGATAGAACAACAACAATATTTTGATTATGAAGGTGCATCAGACATTAGAACCATTCAATATTGCAGCCAACACCTGACGACTCCACTATTTCATTTGTGGATTCTAGAGGCAAACACATGAGGTCTACTCCGCAACTGCTTTTAGCAACACCTGAAGTGGACCCATAGAAAATTATCAGAAAAGGAAAGTCCCTTCGAGAAGGTACTTCTACTACTGAACCAATTATTTTTGATGATTTTCATTATCCTACTATAGAAACTCCAATATCTACTTCTCATTATCCTGTTATACCATCTGTTGGAGTTTCCCAAAGTTTTAAGTTCGGGAGTTTTCCTATTGATTTCTTCCCTCCTGGTCTTGGATTGGAGGGAGAAACCTTTGTCACTCCTATCTCCCCTAAAGTTGTACCATGGTTTAAATCCAGGACCTCAGAATATTTTCCCACCCCAATATTTACCACCCCTCCTCTTGTTAGAGTTATTTATTTTACAGAGAGGGAAACCTTTGTTCCCTCAATCCCTGTATCCTTTTCTCCAAATCCTCTATTGTTTTCCTTTCCTCTCAGAAGCTCAGTTCTAGTCTCCCCTATTCAAACTCCTTCTCGTTCTGTTTTTTCTCCAGCTATCATCCCTATGATAGGTGCCAATCACCCTAGAAACATAATGGATGCCATAGTGGCTGCTAGATATTCCCCCCTAGTCTTACTTCAGCCCATGGATTCTCTCCCTGCTGGAGATTATCTAAAATATATGCCCAAATTCATAGGGAAAGAAGACATAACTATTGAAGAACACCTTGTTGCCTTCTACAGTTATGAAGACAATCTAAATATTGAAAACGAGGATGTATGGATGAGAGTCTTTATCCAGAGCCTTGATGGTGAGGCTAGGAAATGGTTTATGGGTTTGACCCCTGGATTCATTGCTAGGATTGAGGATTTAGATGATGTTTTCTTGAGACAGTGGGGCCATAAAAATGATTTTATGTATTATATCACAGAGTTTGGTTCCCTAAAAAGAAAAGAGGGAGAATCTGTCTCTGATTTCTCCAAAAGATTCAACAAAATGTACAATAAGATACCTGCCAAGATAAATCCTATATAAGCCTCCTCCAAAATTACTTATGCTAGTTATTTTAACCCTAATTTCTACCTCCTGTTAAGAGAAATAAGAGCTACTTCCTTGGCTCATATGCAATATACAAACCTGGAAGTAGATTCCAATGTCTTGGCAGTTAACAGACTTAGGAATAAAGATGACAGAGACAGAGGAAGGGGGAGATCTGAGGCCTCAACCTTCGGCTCCACTGCTTCTCACCCTAAAGTAGATGAATTAATCAAGATGGTAAAATCCCTATCTGCAGAAATGGAGAAGATGAAGTTTGAGGGGAAGCAAGGCTATAAGAGTTCCCAAAATGATGATAACAGAGGAAAATTTATAAGACCAAATAATACCCCTCAGATTATCCTAAGAGATCAAAGAAACAAAGATAGGGATGATTAGAAAATCCAAATGCCTCTCCAAAATAAATTAGTTGCTAATGAAGAAGGAGAGGAAGAAGAGATTGATCCTGAAATCCATTGTCTTGGAGACACCTCCCCATTTCCCCATTTGACCCAATTTGCAAACGAGGAGTCCCTCATGGACAACCAAATAAATGAGCTAAGTAAAGGGGAGAAGACCAATAATATTCCCAATAAATGTAACCTTAGGTATAAGAAGAAAAAAGGGAAGTATGACCTCCCCGATAAGCCTTTTAGAGCAGAGAAGCCTGCTAAATATGCAACAAACAACAGGAAGGAAAAGAAAGAACATAACCACTCACCAATAGCCAAAGGCCCTCTCCCATAAGTGAGAGAAATTCTGAAGGCCCCTTCCTCTTTTATCTTTGAGCATGAAATTCAAAAAATTAGGATCCTTGTGCCGCTTTTAGAGCTAGTCAAGCATGAAGATTTCAAAAAATCCCTCTCCAAGATGTTGCAGTCTGATACATATCCTCATTCCATAGACTGAGTAAACCTCCAAGATGAAAAGGCAACAATCATCTTAGGTCCTATGATATAATAAAGAGATGATTCATCCCCTCCCTTGTATACATCACTAAACATACATGAAAAGATTTTGCATAATTGTTTGATGGACTCAGGGGAATCTCCTAATATCATGCCCAAATTGTCATGGATGAACTAGGATTATAAATTACAAAGGCTTACCATGAATTGTATTCTTTTGACTCTAGGAAAGTGCAGTGTCTTGGGGTCATCAAGGATCTAGTTGTGACCTTGTTTCAGTTTCCCATGAAAAGTGTTGGCATGGATATCATAGTGGTCGATGTTCCCCCCAAGTTTGGCATGCTCTTGTCAAGATTTTGGATAAAAATACTTGGGGGAACCTTGCACATGGAACTCACATATGCTACCATTCCAGTGTTTGGAGGGGAACATAGAAGACTATACAAAGATGCTCAATTGGTCTACATTATCAATGATGAAGAAAACCCCACCAATCATCTTACTTTTTCCGTTGATACTGATTTGGGATCCATCTTATCGCATCTCACAAATGCCCCTGAACCACCTCTTGAAATCAGAGAGTAGTCCCTTACTCTCTGTGAAGATTCTCCTCTAATTACCTATGTTTGGAAACTGTTCTTTGATGGAGCCTCTTCTAGAGAAAGTGTTGGTGTTGGAGTGGTCTTTGTTTCACCTTCCCAAGAGACCGTATCCATGTCCTACAGGTTAGAATTTGAAACTACCAACAATGTTGTAGAGTATGAATCTCTTGTTTTGCGTTTGAAGGCTGCAAAAGACATGGGAATTGAAGAAATAGCAGTAATAGGGGATGCTGAGTTAATTATCCAATAGATCAAAAATATTTATCAAGACAAGAACCCTTGGCTTAGAAGCTATAGAAATGAACTGTGGGATCTGGTTGAGAGTTTTTTCTTAGCTTTCAACATTTCATTTGATCCAAGAAATGAGAATGCCATGGTCGATTCTCTGGTTGTTTCAGCAAGTAATTTCAGAATCCCTCTGCAACCTAAACTAAGGTATGATGTAGAAATGAAATATAGACCCTCTATACCTGACAATGTCAAGCATTGGAAAGTGTTTGAGGATGATAATGAAATCAAAAGATTCTTGGAGACTGTTGATGAGTTTTTTGCATTACACATTGATCGAGATCTTGATTCTGAAATAAATCCTCATGTTGATGCTTTTTTGAACAAAATTGTTGATCATCATATTGTTCAGTTGCCTAGCAATCACATCCCAAAGGGACTAGTTCCTTTGGAAATAATATTTCACAGAAATGATGTGCCAACAAAGGGTAAAGTTTCAAATGATGATGTTGAGTAGCTGAGTGCAATATTCGCACAAAGAAGAATCCAAAATTTGTCAAGTTGTCAAGCAGCTTGTCGAGGGAGCAAAGGGTTGAGTATGTTGAGATATTAAGAGAATTCGTTGATGTGTTTTCTTGAACCTATGAAGATATCAGAACACATGACACCACTATCATTGAACACAAGATCCCATTGAAAGAGGAGGCCAAACCATTTAGGAAGAAATTAAGACAAATAAATCCTATGTTGTTGCTTATTATGGAAAGGGAGGTAAAGAAGCTGTTGGAGACCCAAATTATTGTTTTCGTGAGATATTCTGAATGGGTGGCCAATTTGGTTCTAGTGAGGAAGAAGAATGGAGAAATCAGAATCTATTTTAATTTCAAGAACCTTAACATAAGCTCTAATAAGGACAATTATTCGTTCCCAAAGATCAAACACATATTGCAGAGGGTGTTAGGTGCATCCAGGATTTCCATGATTGATGGATTTTCTGGCTACAATCAGATCTCTGTCCTTCCTGAAGATAGAGAAAATTCAGCCTTCACCACTCCTTGGGGCACATTCATGTATTCCAAAATGCCCTTTGTATTAATGAACATAGGAGCAACCTTTCAATGAGCCATGGACATCGCCTTCATTGGAGAAAGGAATAAATTTGTAGTCATCTACCTAGATGACATTACAATTTTTTCCAGGTCTGATAAAGAGCATTGTCAACATCTGAGAAGGGTCTTCTTGAAATGCAGAAGGTTTGATCTCTTTCTAAATCTCAATAAGTCTCTATTTTCCATGTAGGAGGGAAAATTGTTGGGACACATAGTATCAGCTGAAGGGGTCAGGATTGATTCAAGAAGGGTAGAAGCTATTCAAACCTTTTTATTTCCCAGATCCAAGAAGGAATTTTAGTCCTTCCTAAGAAAAATTAATTTTACAACCATGAACTGGTAAATCATACTACATCCATGCTCAAGAAAGGGCATGAGGTAAAATGGACTGTTGAGTCCATAGATTCCTTCAACCAAATCAAGAAGGCATTGACTGAGGCACCTGTGCTAATCAGTCTCGATTATTTCAAGGAATTTCTGATCTTTTCCTTTTCTTCTTTTGATACAATGGTAGTTTTTTTATTGCAGAAAAATGTTGAAGGGTTGGAGCAACCTATTTCCTTTTTTAGCAGAGCACTAAGGTATGCCAATATCAGATATGACATCATGGAAAAGTAGGCTTATGATTTGGTGAAATCTCTCAAATATTTCAAAGTCTATGTTCTTCATTCAAATATCACTGCATATGTTCCTTCAGCCTCTGTGAAGGACATTCTCATTCATCCTGACATAGACAGGAGAAGGAGCAAGTGGATTGCTAAAATCCTTGAATTTGAGATGGAAATAAAACCCACCAAACAAGTTCAAGGCCAGGGTTTAGCTAAGTTGTTGGCTGATTCTAATTGCAAATCTTTAGGGGTTAACTTCATCATCACTTGCTCAGAAAATCAACAAGCTAAGTTATCTAATAAAATTTCTCACGACAACCCTTCATTGGAAGAGTGTACATGGTATAAAGACATTGTATTTTTTTTGCAAGAGTTAAGGCCTCCTGATGGAATGGGGAAAAGAAAAGAAAGAGATTTAAAGCTCAAGGAAATTAGATATTGCCTGATTGATCAGGTCTTGTATTGGAAAAACCCTGTGGGAGTGTTGTTAAGATGTTTAGACCCAAAAGAGGCCCAGAAGATTATGTTTGATTTTCATGACATCCTATGTGGGGGGCATCATTTCTAGAGAACTACATCCTACAAGATTCTCAAGGATGGGTACTTCTGGCCTACTCTATTCATTGATGTCTGTGCAAAAATTAGGGCTTGTATTAAATGTCAGAAATTGTGTGGGAAGCAACAAATCAAGTGTTTTCCATTGAATCTTGTGGTAGCTTCAGGACCCTTTTAGCAGTGGGGTCTTGACTTCATTGGGGAAATTCATCTTTCTTCAAGTGGTCAGCAAAGGTGGATCTTAACTACAACATATTATTTCATCAAGTGGATAGAATCTATCCCCACAAGGAGTGCTTGTCACAAGGTAATCATTGGCTTTATTGAAGATATTATTGCGAGGTTTGGTTGTCCGAACAAAATCATCACTGATAACGCTGCATCCTTCAAGGTTGAACCATTGATCAATTTTTGTGAGTAGTTCATAATTTCATTGATTCACTCTGCCCCCTATTACCCCCAAGGGAATGGACTGGAAGAATCCTCTAACAAGAGCCTTATAAAAATTACAAAAATATTGCTAGAGGACAATAAGAAATCATGGGATTCAAAGCTCAAATTTTCTCTATGGGTTGATAAAGTGACAACACAGAGGTATCTTGGTGTCTCTCATTTTCATATTGTGTATGGGGTTGAGGCCATATTTCCTTCTTAGCTTTCCCTTCCTGTGGAAAAATTCTTCCAAGATTGTTAGGGAGAGCTTGATGATATGATCAGAAGAATACAACAGCTGGTAGAGGTGCAACAGACTAGAGAGCAGGTGATCAACAGGGCATATGAACATCAACAGAAAATCAAGCAGGCCTTTGACAGGAAAGTAAGAAAAGGGGATTTCCCACTGGGATATCTAGTACTCAAACAGGATGCGCTCAATCAGGACAAGGGAAATCATGGTAAATTTGAAGACCTATGGATTGGACCCTTCAAAATTTCTGAGGTATTTCCAAATAATACTTACAGGCTACAAAATTTGGAGGGTGATGAAGTTTTTGGTGGCCCTGTTAATGGGCATTTTCTGAAAATGTTCTTTGTTTGAGCCACGAATGGATCCTCCATGTCATTGTAAATATCATTTTTCTTTATATTTTAGTAGCTGACTCCACAACCCAATAGTAAGGTGACTTAAGCTGTGAGTTCTTGGCATCTCACATGGAGCAGGACATCCCCCATGGAGAATAATGTTATCACATATGTTTGTATGGAGGAGGTTTTTCCCTTAGGAAATAACCCCATGGAGAAAAAATGGCAAATAGGGGGCTAAAAACCCACTTTTACTTTTTTTCCTATGTTTTGTTCCCGAGTGCGATGTGCTAATGGGTGCGTAGATCTAAGCGATCAATATCTACGTGCTCAGATCTATGAGATATGATCC
>JZKD02S1809466.1:260485-271711 GCA_000966675.3 Picea glauca | reverse complement strand
CCCTGCGAGTAAACCACTTACCGCCTCTTCTTACCACCCTCACCTCCCATCGACACCTATATTCCACTCACTTTCCCCCTCTCTGTTGTCATTTCATCACATTTCCTCTCTCTATCCCTACCTGCCATGTGTCTCTCACTCTCACTTCATGTCATATCTCTTTTTCGCTTCCACCTCTCACCTCCCGCCATCTATATCCCATGTCACCTCCACCTATATGGTTGTCCCCACTCTCCCTCTACCACCACATCCTCTTTCCTCACCACATCATCCCTACACCTTCCCACCTCATCTCTCGCATGCCAAAACTCATGTCTTCCCAGTCACCACTTCGCCAATCATAGCTTTCCACTTGGCCACCAAGAATGTACTGTAGCCTGCTAAGCTTGCACCAATCACCTCACTATCTCCTCCTCGTCAGAATCTAGGTCTGCCTATCATCTCTCCATAGAGGTCCAACAAACAAAACATCACCACAGTCAGGCTCTAAAGACCAATCACAGTGACAGGTGTTGCGTTTGACTTCTTCTCGCTATGATCCCGATGAAGCAGTTAATGAAATAAAGGAAGGTAGGTGAGACATCGTGTCCTTCCATAAATAGAAGGTAGAAAGGGAAAAATCACAGGAGTGGGTTGTCAGTCCATTCTGACCAGAGATCGCTTCTGACATAAGACTGCATGGGTAGTCTAACTAACATCTACATGCACAGGATAACAAAGAATTCCATCAATGCAAAGCTTTGAAAGCATGACATGATCACACCTCAGGAAATTGGATCTAGTTCTGAGTATATGTAGGCAATTTTTCAATTTTGTTAAGTGGCAATGGTTGAGCTAAGCTCCCACATTGTAAAGTTTTAATGAATCCTCTGGTTCTCTGGTTATGTGTTGTAATCTGAGATTTCTTACTTAATGACAACCAGTTTTATTTTTTCAACTCTTTTTCCTCTAACACTGAATGAATCGGGCATGGATGGTCCAGTCGGGTTGTTGTTATTGAATTGTGATGTATGTTTAATTTTAGTTCAGTGATAACTTCATTTTGTTTCTTAAATCTCTGAATCAAGAGGATCTTGTCTTCTGAGCTTTTTCTCCTAAGGTTGTTGGAAGACCGGATGTCCATAACAGACCTCTTCATTCTCCTCAATTTCTTCATCCTACTCACCCTTACTACAACTTACTGACTGAAGTTGAATCAAGACCTCACTTGCATGTGCATATCATTCCAATTTTCTGAGTTAAAATGGTATCATCTTGAGTTTGTACCCATTCGACCACCCTTAAATTTATTCATTGTAACATACAAACTGATGGGTATTGGGCTTACCTCTACCGCAATCGAGAGGTGAATTTTGGTACTAACAGATCCATCAAACAAACCTTTGTGATACCAGAATTCACTACCGGGCTTCCTTCAAGGGTTGACATCAATGACAACCAACCCAATTAATCAACAACGTGCAAAAAACTAAGATAATGTCTTTAGTATCACCTATGGTCATTTTTTGTAGACTATTATAAGAGAGCATGCTTCTGGTGTTTTCATTTGTACAAGACAAGACTATCTCTTCCATAATAATCTTTGTCATTACACTTGGGCCCAAACCGCCATCAATGAGGCAACAATGGGCGATCTTATCCATAATTTTTACAGAAATATAAAAAGGGGGATTTTTTCTAGGGTATCTAAAGTTATGCACACCTACTTTATTTACAGACGAATCCTCTTCATTTACCTATTTTGAGAGTTTGGATACAACTGAATATTTTCCTTCCATGAATTGTTTAAGATGCCTCTATTGTTCGAGGATGACAACCATGTTCAGAAGGGTTGCATCTTCTTTGATGTTGGCCAACTGATTTAGGATATTGCATTTGGAAGAGGGGAGAGGGGGAGTATTTCCTTGACTATCAAGAACCTTAGGAACCTGAATAGTAGCAGCTTGTGAGGATGAGATTGAGATAGAAGAACTGCGAGGATGATCATATTTGCCTTTGGGAACGTAGGATTTGTTCCTAGTATTGATGATCATGACATATTCTGGATTTGCAAAATCTAGGACAACGATATTGGTTTCCGGTATTTTACCAAATATCTTATCTCCGGTTCTCTTCTTAACCTCACATGTGGTTTCCTCATGGTGTTCCTCACAAACGTTACACAAACTTCGAGGCATGATAGTGTTAGGATGAAAATTATTTTCAATTGGATTTCTAAAGGGGGGTGCAGAAGAGGATGAAGCTCCATGGGTGAGAGGGGAGACATTTCCCTTTTGCTCATATCCTATCATATGATTATTCATGTTTTGTACTAGTTGTAAGAGGGCGGACATGTATGTCTATTTAACTGATTCTCCCTGAGGAATACCTATTCTTTTAAGTTATTCTTCATACTCCAAACACGTATGCAGAGTGCAACCAATGTTATCAAGTATTTTTCCTCAAGCCTATGACGATAGGGGGAAGGTAATGCATTATAATAATGCATTAAAGTGGCTTGGTTATGTGGTTGAATGAGTTCTAGGATTTTATTGTATAACTTAGTGAAACGCAAGTTGAAGGACTTGATGGTCTCACCATCTTTATAGGGGATGTTATTGTACTTTTGTAACTGCTTAGCTAGGATTTTAGATTGCCCATAGGTGGATTAAACCCATAGACTAAATCCTCCCAAGTAGATAGAATCTTAGGAGGAAGTTCAAATAAATCGGTTGCAACCTTTCCTTCCAAGGAATTGAGAAATAAGCGCATGCAAGTATCATTGTCATTGGTTGCTATGTTGTGACAAGAATTAGAAAATACCACCAAGTGTTCATTTGTAGTGGCAATGTTATTCCCCCAAAACCTAGGAAGATGCTCTTTAAATTTAGGAAGTGGATGAGTAGAAGGTGCTAGGTTAGGAGGAAAGGAAACATGCCATGGTGTGGTTGTAGCGTCTTATTCAAATTGAAAAATCCCATACTCTTTAATGACTTTGGTGGGGTTTTTGGTAGATTGGACAGGGACATGGTGGCTATATAAGCTACAAATCACTGACGAATATGAATACTGAGAGGAGGAAGCACTTCAAGTGCCACTAGATGTGATCTTGTGGATGATAGGTAAGGGAGAGAAAGATGAACTAGATGAATCAGACGAGGTTCTACTTAGAGCACTTTGTTGGGTAGATAACACAATGTTCCTTCTTCCTATTTCAACAATAGGATTAATTTAAGCTGATAAGGCTCTTCTTCTCCTAGAAACAGGAGGATCTAAGGATATGAAAAGAAGGTCAAAGATGAAGGAACAAGAAGGTTATTGTTGATTTCTAGGTTGTTTATGTCTAGCTTCCCAACGTTCTTGGGCACTAATGTCTCGTTCAATTGATGCCCATGAATGATTAAGTTCAACCCGAGTATTAGTAGTGTCTAAAATGGTGTTAAACAAATTCAAAGAAATTTTGGTCTAATATTGAAGATAGAGATCAATATTGGGCTACCTTGAAATAGGTACAATCATTAATAAATAAAACAGTCAAATAATCAATATCATAAAAATAGATGTATTCGATAATAATCAAGCATAAAAAGTCATCCATAGATATATTGAAGATCTCCCTAGTATGGTCGCCAAATAAATGTTGAGGAAAAGATATGAAGTGATCTTACTCAATCATTTTCAGATATTACTTGGCTAAAGAAAGATAGATGGGAATATCACCCTATGTTTATAGCCATCAAAATTTGTATCCTAATTTGCAAGTATTAATTACAAGTGATTAGGATAATTTTTTATAAATAAAAGATTGCAGGAAATTTCATTATTTATGTAATTTTATGAATATAACAGATGCTAAAATAAATATAGAGACAGAAGTAAAGAAACCAAGTCAATAATAAAAACATATGAGACATAAAGAAATCATTTATTTCATTCCAATTCATCGAAAGAATCATTCCCTTTACATAATTCCCCAAGGAATTTTTGGACCAAAGTCAAACTTAGATGTCCTCGATGAAAACCATACAAAAGGACTTCTGACAGAAAGTAAAAAACTGAACTTTAAAAGATGGATCAACTTTCCATAGATTGTTTCCCACTTGACTCTGCACAATTGCCTTTTTCAGTCATGGAATTTAATTCACAAACAAACAAATTTTTTGCACACAAGGGGCAGACCGAGGGTTCAATGCTTCAAGAACGCACCAACCAAACCCTAACTATTGGCCCTTTTGGTAACATCTACGAAGCAGATAAAGTCTCACCCGAGATAGAGGCAGGGGTGGTTGCAAGACTCATATGTATACAACCCAGCTGGGACATAGATCTGTGATTAAAACACCTTAACATAACACTTAGCAAATTCCATTCATTAGTATATAGCATGTATTTACTTCACAAACAAAACCCTAATTACAGAGCAATGTAGTATTCACTCAGATCTACCACATCTAAGCCCTTAACATTAGGAAACAAATCATATCTAACATTCATTCACATAACTAAGCACTAAGCTATCATATCATGTGCATCTAAGCATACATTACTGCACTAAGCATTAACCATATGAACAATAAAACAATCACAATGCACAAAGCAACCATAATAGAGGATATATGTGGTTTACCCCCAGGGCTACATCCACCAACTCTTCTTCTCTTTATTATCTTCAATCAATCATCTACATGCACAGAGCCACAATATCCTACTCCACTTAGGACAGGTGATCTGCACGCACTTAGCTAAATCCTCCTTCCCCGAGCTGGGTTACAACACAAATCCTTTACACAATCTCTTATAGTCACTTGCACTTAGTCTTGCAAGTATTCACATAGCGTGCATAGATCATTTACACTTATCACTCACACTTAGAAAAACATCACACAGATGCTTTTCCACCCTCGTTACTCGCTTCGCCTAGGTATCTATTTATACATTACAAAAGGGGCCTAAACAAACCCATGGGTCGATATGCCCATACATCCCCATACCCATTACATAAGCCCAAAAACCAAAAATTCCTTAAAAAGGGGCCGAGCTTCAGCGATCTCTGCTTTGACTTGTGCTCCGCCTTCAATAGCCTGTTGAACTCCCAAAACAAGTCAAACCTGACCAAGGATCTCCAAAAATTGGTCAATGGCCAACAAGCCCCCAACACTCACCCATGACACGTCCCAAGTCACTTTGATTTGGTTAATTCTGCCTCAAAATCCTCAAGCTTGGCTTGATCTGATTCGACCTGTTGTTGCGTCAAGGCCTCTTGCTTTGCAAACTCCTAAAAATATTCCTCGTTCACTGGTCCTTTCAAGCGTTTCTCAATTGTAGTGACTACTTGCTCTAGTTCTTCTCCTCATCTTTCAATCTCCTCAAATAGTTGACAAGATGCATCCTGGACTGTTTGGAGCCTCTGAGTCACTTCCATGACTTTTGTCTGTATGGTGTGGAATTGTTGTTGAACAGTGCATTGTTCTTGGGATCCTTTCATTCTTTCAACTGCAGACATGAGATTCAACTGTGCCTGTATCATTGTTGCTTGCTTCTTTTCCTCCTATAGTTGGGACTCCAGTGTCTTTAGTTCATGATCCTTAGTAATTAGTTTATAAGTCGGTGCACTACGATCAATGAGTTGTTTACATTCCATGGCGAAGGTCTTGATTCTCTCAACTACACTCCAAGTAGTTGCTTCTCTTTGGTCCCTCATGTCTTAGAGATTGTTTGGCAATGACTATAGCTGTAGATCTGTTATTCTATCTAAAGATGCTAAATGGCTTCAACAAGCTTCACTACTTGATGCTCTACTAGGTCTTCCTCCTTTTTCTCTAAGTCCGTCATAGAGCAGAGTGTTCTAATGACTACTTCTTTTACTCCAACCTTCTCGGGGAGCAGTTGTTCCTTCTCTTGTTGGATTTGTTCTTTCTCCTCTTCGAACTTTGATTGGAGGGCATCCTTCTCCTATTGCACAATCCTGCATTTCTTTATCATCTCTTCTTGTGATTTCTTCAGGGCCACTGTGCCCTGTTCCATTTCTTCCCAGGCGTGAAAAAGGAAAGCTTCGGTCACATTGGCTATTCTACGGAGTTGGGCAGGCTTGTCTCCCAACTCTGGTTCTTCTAATGGTAGGGGTGTAGCAGACACTGCACGGTTGGAGTGAAGGGCCTACTGAACTCCTCTTAGCTTTGTCTCAATTCTATCATACATAGCCTCTTGTTTTGCATCTGTTCTCTACAAAATATCCTACGATGCATTTTATATAACTATTATGATGGAGTCGAAGTCATCAATCATGAGAATAGTTTGCAACTTGGTCTTAGTATCCTTGTATTTCTTCCACCATGTAGGTTTCATGGGAGAAACCTTTCTTTTCTTAGAGGGATCAGTTTCATCAACTGGATCGCTAGGCGGTGTTACTTCACCTTATTTCTATTTATATTCTTTCCCATTGTTCACTTCTTTATCTACTTTGTTGGTACCTCCTCCTCCAGGTGATTCTGAAGTAGTTTCTTCTGACGCATTGCTCAGGTTCCATACCTCTTCTATATTCTTCCTTATGCTAGCTCTAGGTGTTTCATGTTCTTCGTAAGTGGCTTTCAGGCTTCTGATTAGTTTTGGATCGGAAAATTTTGTGGGGTCAGTAGGGATAAGGATCTTTGCAGGCCAGTCCTTATTTATCTCTTCTAGGTCCTCCTCTATGAGCTTATAGTATGAATGAATCTCTTCTTTACTCTCATCTGTGCAAGCAGTGATATAAATAAAATTTCGATCTGCACGAAACTTCATAAGGGGCCTAAACCGGTGTAGGGTGTTTAGTGTCATACGAGGGATAAACTTAATGTCCCTCTTTAACTGTAGATAGTAGGTATGGAATACTATTTTCGAAAGCCACTATTTCCCCATATCGCTCGAATACCAGAACGCGGTGAACTTCATAGCGAGCAGCTCGAATGACTCAATGTCCGAGAAGGTCGCACCTTCTGGCATATCCCAAGATGTAAATGCGATGAGGATCAATAGCCAGCTAAAGTGGAACTCCTAGCCTTGATTCTGAGCTTCACAGAAATACAATTCTAACTAGATGACTAAGTACTTTTCCCAATTCATCTGTAGTCCTTCTACACATTTTCTAGCGAGGTAAACAATGAACCATGTGACTTGTGTAGGTTTGGTCTTTCTCACTAGCTTTCCTGCAATCAACTGACAGGCAAGGTGCAATGCGCCATTCTAGATGGAAGCTACCTTGTAGCCTCACGTCCCATTTTCTACATCGCCATAGGTATCCTTAATCCTCTGTTCCAGGGCACGGTCTGCAACCTTCCTTAGGTGGAAGTCTTGCCAGTCTGGTCCCTGCATGCTCAATCTAGTGATCCTATTGATCAACTTTGGGTCAATGGTGATGCATCTGTCTAGCCACAGATAGAAGCCATGGTAGTACGAAAGAAGGAGCTTAATACATGCCTTAACTTCCTAGTGCCTTCCAAAATGTGGTATTTTCATCATGTTCAAGATAGTGGACTACGCAAGGCTCATAGTCCATGGTTGGGGGATTATCCTTGAGTTCTTCCCCTTCATCCTAGTCAAGTACTTGGGAGGGGTGAGCATGTTGTGGTTCTTGCGATCCCCTAGGTTGAAGTCATTGAATTTTAATGTCATGATATTGTTTTGCTAGGTTTGAACTACACGTATCCCCTTGGGGAGGTTCACAGTAACTAGAGTGTAATCGAAGTCCCTTGGGACACTGTCACAACTCATTGCACCGACCAGGGGCGATATGTAGTCAGGCATGATAGATGGGATCAAATTCACATTCGCCAAGTCATCTTGATGCTTGGTTCTTTTCTCGGCTGCGGCTTGAAATGGTCTAGATCTATGAGCAGTCGACAAAGAGGCTTGCGCTCCCCTCGTCGATGAATATTGAATCCCTGTGGATATTAATTTTCGTCTATTAGATCAATTAAGACTTCTTATACGAAATTTTCAACTGTGTTGAGTTCGTTCGACATACACACTAGATATCGAATACTGAGTTCGATGAACAACCATTCAATATAATAAAACAGGTGGAAGAGTCTTAGTAAAAACAACATGGAAATAATGAATTCTCTCGTCGGCTCGGATACAATTTGAAAAATTATTCTTGGTGTGAAAATCGATGAAATAAGTAGACAACAGTGTAACAAATCTCTCCAATGGGTGAGAATCCTTCATCAATGCAATTATGTCTGTTACGGCGTGGTCCCAATGGCTCGATGGAGAGCTTTCTGGCCATAACTATTGTTCTAACCATTTGGAGGCATTTGTCTAATGGTCATAATGCCTCCAACAGTCATATCGCTCTGCCATGGTGAAGTGCCACTTGGTGTTGTTATGATATCTCGACGAAGTTCCAGTTTTGCAAACCTACCTTCTACTAAGTCTCCTCCGGAACCTCCTGCAACTTTTCTAGCTTTGCTCTCTTCTTACTGATCTTTCTAGCTTTCTTCCCTGTGATCTGCGCTTTGGTATTCCTCTTTCCATTTTGATTCTTATCTGTACTCGACATAGTAACTTCGCCCTGATGAGATTTGGTCATAGGGTTCAAGGGTAATAGTTCTTTTCTGTCTGGGTTAGGTTCCCTGGTCTCCTGTATGGATAGGTTCTTCAAGTCTTCCTATGTTTTTTCAACTTCTACAGCCCGATGTCTGGTCCTAAGTTGCTTTGAATTGTCCTCCTTCTCTTCTATCAAGTGCGTTATTCTCCTAGTCATGAAATATTTTAATTCTTGCTTTTTTTTTCTAGGGCCTCTTCTTCTTTTCTCCAAATCTAATCTTTCTCAATCCAAGGTTTTCCTAATAACATAGAAAATGGGGTGTTGTTCTCAACTAATTTAACAACCTCAAATTCTTCCTATATCAAGGTTCCATGAGCACGCATAGAGGTCTAGTTAATTCTTCCACATAGGGTTATCAATTTTCATCTAAAGAATCATATTCCTCCTAATGAAGGAACCATAGCAGGCCTTCCCAAAATTTCCCAAGTAATTTATGTCATGGCATTCACCTGTGTTTCCTCATCCAGAACATAGTCTATGTTGAAATCTCCTATTCTTTCTTCTATAATCTCTTTTTCTTTGAAGATCTCTAATAAGTTAATATCTCTGTGATTATTCAGGGTTTCTTTCATTCGTAGTAATACAATCTCTGATTCTTTCTGGGGTTCTACCATGGTCTCTGTTTCTTGGCCTTCCTCAGGGTTTTCTGGTCTCATATTCATTCTTTCAACCTTAGCAATCATTCTAGGGAAATCCAAAACTTCATGGTCCATAGCTTTACAACAAAGACAACTAGGTCTTCTATCAGGGAAATCCTTAGCAAGATGGCCCGATCTTCTACAACTGTAACAAAGAGTTAATCCTCGTTTTCTCTTAAATTATCCCTATTGGTGCAATTATATGCATAATATATTACCAAACATAAATTATCAACCATAATTCATAATCCGTAGAGTTGATACACTATATGTGCCGATAGCAGATAGGTTCCTATGTTTGTTTAGTATACATTAGATAAGAAAACCATTTAGAAACCAACACACTTTTAAAAATAACAGTCTTCACACAATTCGAAAGCTAGAAAGCAAAACTCACAAACAAGAAAAATCTCTTGCTCAGGTGATGGACATTTTCATTGATGGCTCATGAAAGGAAAATATGAAATTTGATTCTATCTCCCGGATAAAATTAAACTAACAACAATTAACACTTTGTGCATTCACAACATTCCATTATAGGTGCATGTAGGGTGAGAGATGGAGGTATTGATTGTGCACGTGTTAGCAAGGTGTAACCTAATCAATTATGAAAAATAAATCTAAGTGTAGTGGGATGCTCCATTAAAGCTCATGTATGCTGAAATATGGAGATCCAACTATTCTTGCATTGACACACTTTACAACAAATAGTGAAATCAAACAAAATAACATGAAATCAAAATAATAGATGCATGAAATGAAAATCTACACTAACAATTTACAATGAGATTATTAAGATGGATCAGTGGCCCTTGTTGATGCCAACATGGAAGCTTTTAGATCAACATATGCTAACTTCTAAGAGACATAAGATCATTGAATTCGAGCTTCTAGTAATATTCAACAAGTAGGTTTACAAAAAGAGTCTTTTCATGAATCAAATCTACATCATAATAATTATCTCCCATTTTTCAAGAACCAATCTTACATCATAATAATTATCCCCCTCTTATGAAGAGAGGGCACTCTCTTTTATACATGAGATATTTGAAAAGAATATAAACATCTCATAATTACAAATCCACTTTTCTCTCAACCAATTTCCCATTATTACAAAATATAATCCCTTCAAATCCTCACACATATCTCTCATATATCTTGGATAAGATATGACAACCAAATCTCCATGATCTTCTCCTTGGAATAGGCTTGAATTATCTCCTCAAATCTTGAAATGGTGGAGGAATTATTCAAGAATTCTTTTTGTATTAATCCTTCACATATTCCTACACATTGCAAAGCTCACACATTTTTTAAATATATATGAAAACATGTCAATTTTCTAATATTTAATCACAAATTCCCTTTTAATAATAAAATAAATGATTTGGAAAATAATAAGGTTAAATCCATATTAAATTATGAAAATGGTATCATGAAAGGTTAATGGAGCGATGAAATGTGAAGAATGATGAAGGGAAAGGTGGATGAAGATACAACATTTCTGAGTCCCAACATACCCCCCAACTGAACTTGTTGCATGTTCGCATGCAACTGTGCATGTCCACATGCAAATGTGCATGGATCTTCTCAAGAATTTTTGCCATATGAATTTTTTCTTTGATTGATGATAATGAATATTTCCAGGATGGGGTTTACATGAGTAACAACTGACATTTTATTATGGTTGGTTCTTGTGTGACAACCATGAATATAGAGAATGTTGGTTCTTATGTAAACAACATTCATTTCATTATTTGTTCTCTTGTTGTTATGATAATAATTTACCCATATACTTGCTAGAAAAAAAAAAGCTATCAATGTGCATAAGGAAACATCATTGAGTATAAGAAATCCCTTTTTCATATTTGTGGATCATGCCAATATGTATATCAATGCTTATGAAGCAAAGTGCAACAAAGTATCATTGGAAGAAAAAAATGTTGGTAAATGGTAAATGGGACAAAAAATGGAATGATGGTAGTGGAAAAAAGGAGTGATGATAGCGAATATAGTTCCCCCCCC